>LPNX010556339.1:302192-380742 GCA_001517045.1 Pseudotsuga menziesii
TTCCGCAAATTTTTTATATATACATATTATATTATTGATAAAATCGCCTTCAAATTTTCCTATATATCGGAGAGATTAGCCCAATTTTTATACATTTAAATCTAGGGGGGTTCTTAAAATCATCCTTGTAAAGGATTCCAACTTCACGATGAAGAATAGTGATAATTTCCTCCATGATGGTTTGAAAGGATTCCTTCTACTCTTGCTTGGTTAGGATTTGACCCATAGTAATTTTTCTAGTCCAGAAACTAACCAAAGTTTTGTCATAGATCCCTGATCTAGTTCCCAAAAGTTAAACGCTTCTATTGAGTGAATGTGTTGAAGGGTCTAGTAGTTATTATGTATTTCCTTTTCTTGCTTCCTCCTACTCTTACTCGGTTAATATTTGACCCATATTAATTTTTCTAGTCTAGAAACTAATCAAATTTTTGTCATAGAGCCCTGATCTAGTTCCCAAAATTTAAACGCTTCTATCGAGTGAATGTGTTGAAGGGTCTAGTAGTTATTATGTATTTCCTTTTCTTATATTCTTAATTATGCTTCTCAATTCTTGCATCACAAGGTTTTTGTACCCCATTACTGCTTCCACCGCTTTCAACTGGTTCATAGTTATGTGACACTGGTCCTAACCTACCAGACAACATTTATTGGGCCACTCCATAATCCTGAAACTAGGTCTAGGGTGATGGGAAGAGGAGCTATTTATTTTCATGGAAACCCATAATAGAATGTTTCTCTTTCCTTCCATGCCTCGATGATTATCAACGCAAGTTGCCATAATTATCCTGTACTTTTTTGCCTCCCAACCTCCTTTTTCCATGATTGTTGAGTACCTCTATCATATCCTTTTCATCCTCTGAAATCCATCTCGTGAGAGATATCCATAGAAAATTTAAGATAATGACTTAGTTGCATTAATCATGTTTTGGTGTGCCATGTGCTTTGCATGGTTGCAAGTGGTCGCATGGTGGCTACTGTCTTGTCTCCAAATGTTAACGATATTCGATATGATGTCATATATCCATTCTGCCTCCACTTCCTTGTGAGAATGTGACAGGTTTCTTCCACTTGATTTTCTTTGGGAGTTTAGAAAGGCTTCCATATCCCTGGTGGAAAGACAATAGAAATTAGACAAGAAGGACCCTGTGTATTGTTAGGATTATTAGTCCTCCCTTGTCCAAATTTTGTCATATGTCTAAATCAGGAGTCCATCCAGTCTATTTATAGTCATTAACACCATTGGGTCCACTTGGCCTAATTGGGGCACATGTTTCAGTTACTAAAGTGTGGGGAACACTAATTGAGGCTCACTGCCACTGATTGCACTTGATTGCATTAGTTTAGGAGCCTCCTAGACCAATCCCTACAATTTAGGAAGCCACTGGGAGTGCCGAAACCAACCAAGATTAGTTCACTTCAGTTGATGACTAGTCAAGCTAAGTTAGGATTCAGTTACATTCAGTTCTAGTCCTCTACATTCAGTTAGCGCTAGGTTTACTTGACTGCACTCATGTGGGGTGCATTTATCACCTACCACAGTCAGTTAACCTTAGTCAACATTGAATGTAACACTTGATTTGTGTTTTAGAGCTCCGATGAACTCCAGTTATGGTTTAGACAAGGTCAGTTAACTATTGAGTCCTCCGATAGTGATTTAGACAAGGTCTTGCTTACCTACATTCAAGTAGAGTCTAATCAATTCGAACTTCCTCATGTGGATTCGAATTGCTTGTGGCTATTAAAGCCATTGTACTTCATTCTAATTATCTATCTAATTACTCTTTGATTAATGAAAAGCATTCACAGTTGCAAGCCATTTTTGCACTGTTTCATTCTTCAATAATTGAGTAAATTGTGTGATCTATCATGTGAGTTGTGTGTTTTTCCATAGATCTATGTGCTCAATTTAATATGGTATCAGATCCTCAGTGGAAAAGGCACTTCTCTGCCTCAGATCTCCTACTGGATCATTTTTTGAGCAAAATTGCTCCTTCCAGCACTGCACCAGAAGCAGAGAATTTACCACTTAATACCCCAAGCAAAGGAATTGTTGATCAAGATTGCTTGATTAACTAAACTGGGTGTGAAGAAAATTCCAAAAGTGTAGGCTTTCTGACCTTATGGTGCCTTTTTTTTTTGTTTTGCAGGTACAACTTCGAATCGATTCATCAGTTCCTCTTCTAACCCGATCCTCAGACTATTATAAATGGAAGGTGAAGATAATTATATTTATGAAAAGACAAGATCTCCTTTGGGTGTCTAATGTACTCGGTAGAAATTATTTTGAGAGTGAAAATGACTGGCTAAATGCAAAGGATGCATCTTTTGAAATAATGAATCTGGCTCTTTCTCCTAGCTTGCGCTACCTTAGTAGATCTATTAAAGATTAACAGGAACGCTGGACAAGATTGGACAGAACCTTTGGAATGATTGATGAGGATAATAATAGAAATTTGGAGAGCACATCCAGAACCATAAGCATCCTTGATCCAAATATCTTGGCCTCCACTCTCTCTGATGAAGTTGTTCAAGATGAAGAAGAAGCAGAAACTTCTACACAGTCAATTCGAATTGAAGACAGTCTCCATGCAGTGACTCCTTCTCTTGATGCTCTGGAAGTTCATGAGATCTCTTATATCTCATCTTATCATATTTCTGAAACATAAGAAGACATTCAAATCTCTGATATTGAAGAAAAATTCTGCTGCACTTCCATGCAAACATTCACTGGTGATTTTCCTTTAAATTCTGTGCAAAATTTACCAGTAATTGCTTCCGAAAGTGAAGAGAAATTTGATTTTTATCCCTCTAATGTTGATACTGGTGTGAAAATATGTGATACCATGGATATTTTGGAAGAAATATCAGATTACCAGAGTGATCCATTCGCTCCCCATGATCTATATTTTCCAGCAAATTCCTGCAGGATTGCATGCACCAAAATTCAGAATTTTGAAGAAGAAGAAAGCTGTGCATCCACCGTCTCGGTTAACCATTTATTTGAATATGATATTAAACTTATTGGATCTGATATGATATTATTTAGATCTGATCTGATATTTATTGGTTTAATATATCAAATTCATAATATTTCAGTACCGCTTGTAGCTGTTCTCATCAACGGTGTGAAGAAACAAGTACTGCAAGTCTCCTACAAAACTGTTGCTGGGGATTTGATTCCATTTCATAGTTTTGTATCTGTTTTGAACATATTTATATCTGATATACTTTATTATCTGATATTATTTGGTTCATATTTTAAAATCCAAAATCCTTCAGTCATGCTTGTAGCTGCTCTCACCAATTCCGCTGTGAAAAATCAAGTACCGCACTTTCGCTTCAAAACTGCTGATGGGGATTTGGTGTTAGTTTCCTCATATAAGGTTGCTGATATTTTATTATTTGATTCATTATCTATTTCAGAATCTATATCAGACTATGTAGCTCAAGCATTCGCTCTCAACAGTCCCAGTGCTTCTCTACCATTGATCACATGCTCATCTCCTCACAGAACTAGTAAAGAGGAATATTTTCTGCATCCGCCTGGACACCTGCTCCTAACGCTTGGGGATTTTCTTACCAATAATGGTTTTACATTCATGGCTGAAACATATTATTTTCTTGAGTGTTCCTCACATTCTCTGAATTCTCAAGAACCTTTTCTCACTTTTCATTTGACTTCAGTTGCTCTACATGGGTCCAGTCTTCATCCGGTAGCTGTCTATATTTCTGATTTAGTTGAGCATATCATTATTCTTACAAAGAGGAAGATTAATCTAGACATAATTATGGATAGGTTCACATGCCAGGCCCCAGGATACCTATGCATAGAAGAACCAGATTGATCCTGATTCTACCCGCTTAATTAGAGGGGGGATTTTTTCCCATGTGGTTTTTTCCCCAGCACCTTGTTTTTTAGCAGTTACTTTACTTTACTTGATGTAATGGGTGACCTATGGTCTTAGTTACCAGGGCCCACAGATTTTCCAAGTTAGCATTCAGGGGGGGTGTTAGGATTATTAATCCTCCCTTGTCCAAATTTGGTCATATGTCTAAATCGAGAGTCATGTCTAAATCGGGAGTCCATCCAGTCTAATTATAGTCATTAACACCATTGGGTCCACTTGGCATAATTGGGGCACATGTTTCAGTTACAAAAGTGTGGGGAACACTAATTAAGGCTCACTGCCATTGATTGCACTTGATTGCATCAGTTTAGGAGCCTCCTAGACCAATCCCTACAATTTAGGAAGCCATTGGGAGTGTTGAAACCAACCAAGGTTAGTTCACTTTAGTTGACGACTAGTCAAGCTAAGTTAGGAGTCAGTTACATTTAGTTCTAGTCCTCTACATTCAGTTAGCGCTAGGTTTACTTGACTGCACTAATGTGGGGTGCATTTCTCACCTACCATAGTCAGTTAACCTTAGTCAACATTGAATGTAACACTTGAGTTGTGTTTTAGAGCTCTGATGAACTCCGGTTATGGTTTAGACAAGGTTAGTTAACTATTGAGTCCTCCGATAGTGATTTAGACAAGGTCTTGGTTACCTACAGTCAAGTAGAGTCTAATCAATTCGAACTTCCTCATGTGGATTCGAATTGCTTGTGGCTATTAAAGCCATTGTACTTCATTGTAATTATCTATATAATTACTCTTTGATTAATGAAAAGCATTCACAGTTGCAAGCCATTTTTGCACTGTTTCATTCTTCAATAACTGAGTAAATTGTGTGATATATCATGTGAGTTGTGTGTTTGTCCATAGATATATGTGCTCAATTTAATATGTCTAAGTTGACAGGTGATTCATTAATGGTTCTAATTCTGAGCTAGGTCCAAATTTTAGCCATGTGATCTGCCACATTGTTAGCGTCTCTTTTGACATGGAGGGGATTCAGAGTTTGGAACATGGATAATTTTAAGAACACCACCGAAATTTATATGTATAATAAATGTTTGAATCTCCCTAATATATAGGAAAATTTGAAAGCTATTTTATTAATAATATAATATGTATATATATTGTTTTGGATAAATTTTCATTCTATTATAGAATCTTGTAAAATATTGGCAAATATTTCACTAAAATATAATATATTGTAAAATCTTGGCGAATATTTCACTGAATTATAAAATATTGTAAAAAGTTGGCAAATCCTTCATCAAATTATAAAATCTTGTAATGTCTTAGTGAATCTTTTGCTAGGAAGACTCGACTTTTAATTCTGAAGATTACTAAGGTAGTGCAATAGAAGAGAATATACTAGGGCTTGAATCTCTCAAGTCCTAGACCCTCAAATGAACAAATGCATGAATGCAGAGAGGAGGGATTTATTTATACATTTCACAAGTACTATTTGGTCACTCACAACTGGAGGTGTTGGTGAAACACAACCACACTAACTAGATTTTGGTAAAGTGGGGAATCCATTTTATATCTCGTCCCTTCATGGTCCAACAAACATGTGGGGAACCAAATCATGACATACCGACAAACTGATAGAATTGAACACTTTACATTGTGGATTGATTATGGCACCCACTAACCATTATTACAACATGGAGTATTATTGATACCCACAATCTTGATATACTATATGAATTCTCAATTAGCTTATTTTCCAAATCTCTCATTTTTAAGCTATCCTTTAAGAAAAAATAACCTACTTATCTATTTATAGGTACAAATGCCACTTTTCCCTTTCTTTTGTTGACAATAAAAATATGAATTGTCATTTTATTTATATTTTTTAGAGTTAGTTAGAAAATTGCAATGGTTATTATAAATAAGAAACTACACTAATAATAATAGAAAGCACATTAATGCATCACCATGCATATCATTATGACTACTTTGTTAAAGACTGTGTTTTCCTAGATAAACTGAGGAGATGTTTGTATCCATGTTCTTGAAAATTTTGAAAGCATTCATATTGTGGTAAAATTGTTTTATCACCCTCATTGAATGAAAAAGATTATATATCAAATAGCATAATCTCTACATCTTAGGTCAAACATGCCCTGTACATATTATATACAATCATGATGGAAATGAAGTATTATGTTCCAACTAAATCATATATTTATTATACATAACTAGATATAATTCTGAATGATGATAGAAATTACACATAAAAACAAATCACAAAAAAACATCTTACTTCTAAATGACACTTAAAAAAAACAAAATATCGTAAAAAAACTACCATACCAACAAATTTAGGTCACAAATAAAATTGACAAACTTTCCAATACGAATAAAAAAATCTAACAGTCACGAACTTATCAATACAAATTAAAGAATTTACTAGTATGATTTGGAGAACTCTACAAGAAGAAAACCAAAATAATGGCCATTCCACTATAGCCCCACCATTATAATCAATGTGAATTCATTTATATTACAAACATCCCAAACATCGACAATAACATACATAAAATATGAACATATACACTCTCATTAACGCCTTAGATCCAATAATAATTTTAGAGCAATATCCTAATAAAAGCACATTTTAAACAACTGGGGTAGATTCAATTTGAATATATCAAAACCATGTGGTGTCTCTCCATCAAGAGTAGCATCCACTAACAACATAGTAATTCCAGCCAATAGTTTAAACATGACAAAGTATAAAATAAATCACATATATTTTGATCTCTATAACACTTTCACAAAACCAATACTCCTAGGATAGAAGAAAACCCGAATAACGTCGAATGAGCCCTAAGAATCAAGAGTTCCCTAGAATTCAACAGGATTAAAAAAGCATCCATGATCAAATGAATGATTAAAGGTAAATTTGCAATATAATAAGCTATTATAATTGTGGATAAAAAGTATACGATGTTAATTATTGGATGAAAGCGTTATGTGAGTTTGTATTCTATGATAAATTGCATGTGTGGCATGCCCCTTCAAGACTTGAGCTTTTAGCAATGGATATGTTATGTGAAGAGTAAAATGTCGAGAAAACTAAGAATGAAAAGTGGAATCGCATCAATCAAAACCTTCACCCTGTAAGCGCAATTCGATGTGGGTGAACCATGAATCACTGTAGCCTTTATGTAGAAAAAATTACCCCTAAATTTTCCCTCCAATACTGGAAATTAAGTGCTGAAAGAAGGTATCACATGAAATTGACTAAAACTACAGGTAAATGCTACCATATTCCTACATTAAAAGGAAAATGGAGGGAGAAATAACCCTTAGGAGACTCCTTTACTGAAAATTGGGGAAAAAGAGTGATTTCACTAGAATTTCTCTAGAAATTGGGGGAGAAAGATAGATTGGGGGGATATTCTGCTATAGCGAAAATAGTTTTTTTTATTTATTTTCCTCATTAATATACAAGAGTCTATTCATTTTTTATTTGTTTGTTTTCTAATAAATATCAGGAGAATATATTATAGCATAAAAAACACTTTCCATATAAGAAAACAGCCCACTAAATTTTTGTAACCCCCTTAATATAGCCGATGGGCTATATATAACCCCTAAAATTATCCATGGTTGGGAATTCATGGAGCAAGTTAGCCATGACCTTCATGTCTTCCTCCAGATGCCAATTCTGACTGAGGTTCCTTGAATCATTTAAGGTTTTGAGAATGTATTTTATTAGAATTTATGAGTCTCCCTCAACCATAATTTGTGTATAGTTGTAGGATTTGGCTATTTTTATCCCTTCTGTCAAAGTTGCTAGCTCCGTGGCAGTTTTTTTGTTGACTCCCATATAGTTCTAGTACTCTATCTGAAAATGCCCCCATAACTGGCTTGACCAGGATTGTCTTTGGATGCTCCATCAAAATTGAGCTTGTTAAAGTTGTCCAGGGGAGGGCTCCAACTAGTGGGACTGGATACTTTTGGATTGGAATTATGATGTGGGATGGAAACATATTGGAGGTGGAGGTCCCATGCTCTATAAATTATAGTGTCCCTATCATTGAAGTGTTTATCCTAATTCGACCAAGGCTGGAGGTCGATAGTTTCCCTCATACTAAATTAATTTAACCCTCATCCATACTGCTTCTTGAGGAGTGCCTTGATCTTTGAAGATTCTCCTATTCCTCTCTTTCCAAGTATCCTATAGGAGGAAAGAGGGAAACAATTGCTATATTCTATTGATTAGGGGATTGGTTGTTAGGATTATAATCCTCCCTTGTCCAATTTGTTCATTTATGTATAGATCAGGAGTCATGTCTAAATCGAGAGTCCTTTCAGTCTATTTTTAGTCACTATCACCATTGGGTCCACTTGGCCTAATTGGGGCACATGTACCAGTTAATAAAGTGTGGGGAACACTAATTGAGGCCAATTTCCACTGATTGCACTTGCATGCATAATTTTAGGAGCCTCCTAGATCAATCCCTACGAATTAGGAGCCACTGGGAGTGCCGATACCAACCTCCATTAGTTGAGTTCAGTCGGTGACTAGTTAAGATCAGTTAGGATTTAGTTACATTCAGTTCTAGTTAGCTACATTTAGTTATACTTAGTTAGCGCTAGGATTGCATGGCTGCATGCAGGTGAGGCACATTTACTCACCTACCTCAGTCAGTTAGACTAGTTAACACAGAATTAGATTAATTAACACTGAATTAGGCACTTGAGTTTGGATTTTGAACTCTGATGAACTTTGATAATGATTTAGACAAGGTCAATTAACCATTCAGTCAAGTAGAGTCCAACCAATTCAAATTTCCTCACATAGATTTGAATTGCATTAGGCTATTTATCCATTGTACTACATTGTAATTAATTATCTAATTACTTTTGATTAGTGAAAGCATTCATAGTTGCAAGCCATTTTTGCACTGTTTCATTCTTCAATTGCTGAGTAAATTGTATGATCTATATTGTGAGTTGTGTGTTGGTCCACATATCTATGTGCTCAATTTAATATGGTATCAGAGCCTCGGCAGGACAAGGCACTTCTCCTACTACAAATTCATACTTGGATCAAATTTTTTTTTTTAACAAAATTGCTCCTTCCAGTACTGCACCAGAAGAAGAGAATTTACCACTTAATACCCCAAGCAAAGGAATTGTTGATCAAGTTTACTTAATCAACTAAGATGGGTGTGAAGGAAATTCCAAAAGTGCATATTATCGACCTTATTTTGTCTATTTGATTGTGTGATTTATAGGTTTATCAGTCTCCTTCACTGCATTTGCTACAAGCAGCTCAGTCTCCTTCACTGCATTCTCTACACCAACTCAGTCCTCTTCTTTGAATTCTAAATGTCTCCTCCAATGGACCTTCTCACTCCTTTCAACTACCACTAGTGGAAGGAGGACATAACGATGTAGCTACACTCCAAAAGACTCTCCAAACTCATAATGGAGACAAATATAGAGCCAACTCATTATGTTGAAAAAGAAAAGTAATGGAATAGGCTTGATGAAGCATATGGATGCTTGTGCCTCTCAATATCTCGAGATATTCTCTTCCACATCAATGGGTTGAAGACTCCCAAGCAGGTTTGGGATAAGCTTGCTTCCTTATTTGACAAGCATGAGGATCTGAGGATCTATCAGCTCGAGAATGAGTTGATTTTTCTTCATTCATCCAATTTTGAAACACTAAATGACTTCCTCACCAAATTCAAGCATCTAGTGTTCTAGTTGAAGCTGTGCAAGGTTGAGAAGGAGGATGACCAACTCGTCCTTTCCATTCTCTCAAAAATTGGTGTAGACTATTCAATATTTGTATCAACATTTCATTCAGTCAAGCTCACTACTCCAAATTGGAGGATGCCTACTCTTAACTCCTTCATTGAATCTCTCAGTCATGAGCATGACAAGGTGATCCAAATGAGGATCATTCGATATTCAAGATATCAAGCACTGGTTGCAGGAGGACCTAAGGTAGCAAATGATAAAGGAAAGAAAAAGGATGGGTCTCCTGTAGAGAAAGAGTAGTCAAATGAGCCTTCAGGTTCAAAGAGAGGCAAGAAGAATGGAAAAGGAAAAACACTTTGTTCTTACTATGGAAGGGTCTTTCATCAAGAAAGCACCTGTATGAGAAGAAAAATTGATGAGATGGCTCTTCTTCTGAAGAAACATAACATTACTATACCTTCTAGTGCAAGGAAGGATGACCATAGAGAAGAAACTGAATAACATGAAGATTCATGCCATGCACTGAAGGTTAGTTGCTAAAAAACACATGCCTTCCTCATTGATTTTGGAGCTTCCAATCATATGGTTGCATCCAAAGAATCTTTCTCTTCCTTGTAGTCTTTTGATGGTCCTAGTATTCATATGGGAAATAACAGTAAAATTCAAGACAAATGGAAAGGTTCTATCAAGCTTGAACATGGAAAGTTCAAAGATGTGCTTTATGTGCCCTCTTCAGCTACAAATATGTTATATGTATACCAGATGACTCATACCAGCTCTCCAAAGTGAGTCATATTTGGTCCTGACTCAATGGAGATCACATATATCTCTACTAGGAACATCATAGCGAAGGGTGCTGCAAATCATGCCTCCAAGGAATATGAGTTCTTGTTGGGGCGCGCACCTTAACAGTCCTTAATTTTGGTAGCTCCGTGGTTTTTGTGGAAGCTTGTAAGCGGAGTTGCAACTCAAAATAGTCTTAAGGGTGTTGGGGTTGAGTCAAAGCCCTCTTTTTGTAATTGTCCATAAATTTCGGGTATAAGCCCATGATTTTGTAAGAGTGCACTTGTATAAATAGGCACTCATGTAAAGATGTTAAGGGTATCTAATGACATGAGGATTGTATGATGCGAAGAAGTTAGATCTAATTTTGGGTTTTAAGGTCAAGTCCCAGTTGTGTGCATGGACGACCTCTGCAGTTGTGTGCGCAGAGGCTTTTGTAAGGAAAGGAACTACAGCTAAGTGCACAGCTTAGAGATTGTAAGAAAGGAACTGCAGCTGAGTGCGCAATTAGACTTGAAGGAAGGATCTGCAGCTGAGTGTGCAGACCAGAACTGTTGTTTTGTAAAGAATTTAATAAAAGCGCAGTTTTGTGGATGTAGCCCCTACACTGGTGGTGAACCATGTTAAATCTTGTGTTGTGTTATTTTTGTACTATGATGTTTTTATGCTGTTGATAAGTAGGTGAATGCTAAAATGAGATAACTTTTAAATAGTAACTTCGCTGTGAATTCCTAGTTAAGGGTTAAGCAAGTAACATTATTTATCTAATTGCAAAGCTATTTTAGTGAATGTCGAAGCTTTACTGTGTATAAATAATTGTTGTTAAGACTAAAGGTATAGTAATATCCCTCTTCTGCTTGCAGAAACCTGATTCTGCGGCACCCCATAGTTGTTTTAGGTGAGACTGCAACCTGTTCGTAGGTTGTTGCCGAAAGGGCCAACACTGTGGGTCTTTTTGTTGGTGCGAATTTCAAGTATAAACCCCGGGTCTGCCTTATAGCCCAACAAATTGGTTCCATTGTCGGTTGAACAGATCTGCTTGAAGAGGGATCTACGTCGTACCTGAAGGGCTATGTTTTGGAGGCCCTCAGTAAAAGAAATCGGTGATTGGATTGAAGAGACTTATCTGAAATTTGTTGAGCAAGAAAATAAGGATCCTCATCGCAGTTCAGACGACTTTTTACAAAGGTACATTTTTATTGATATTCATGAAAGTTTCTTTGGTAGTATCCACATAGAATTGCACCAATGGTTATCTAGGTTGACAGAAAGAAATACCAGCTTCAAGGAAGATCATTTTCCTGATTGGACCCCCACAAGAATTAACATATTGAAAAGAGTGAACAACGCGATATCACGAGCTATTGATTTCTAGACAACGCGAACCCTTGAAGCATTTGTGACAGAGTTTGCCATCGACACAAGTACCTCTTTTAGCGAAGCTGAGAGATAGTTTTTCAAAGGACCAAGGGGTAAGTACCTAAATTCATTTAGTCTGCAAATTAAAATGCTCTTGGATGAGAAGGGCATATTGCTTATAGAATCAGATTGCTAGATTTATTTTTACTAACCTATGTTTGCAAGTGAAAGTAACTTCGACGAGCAAAGTGGTTTGCTGTGAAGCGGTAAAAGATACAAGAGAGACCTAGAATCCTATACCCTAGGCCAAGATACCGAGTATACACCATTAATTCCAAAATAACCTAAAACTGAAGAAACCCCTTTTGTTAGAAACCCTCCTATAACTCCGCAGTGCAGATCTGTTACCCCTAAGAAACCATCGCAGTCTGAAAGTAACCCTAGCCCGAGTATTCCTGTCGCAGGTCAGTCTACCCCAGTAAGTTCTCCCCCCTAGATCTGCTATGGCCCATATGACCGATGATATCAAGCTCCCAGTGTTCAAAGGAACTGGATCAGAGGATCCAGAATAGTTTTGGTTCTTATGCGAAGCTGTTTGGACTGCTAAGAACATTATCGATCAAGATATCAGAAGAGCGCAGCTGGTCACTTCTTTTAGAGACCAAGATTTGAATTGGTTCATGAAGTTTTCCAGCACTCAGAACCATGTCTTAGCTAATATTAAAACAACAATGATCAAAGAGTTCAAGAAGCCTAAATCAGAGTCACAGTGTATAACTGAACTAAAAGAGATTCAGCAGACGCGAGGTGAATCAGTTTGGGACTTTGATCAGAGGTTCAAAGTTATGCTAGATCAAGTTAGTTTCACTATTGGACCTGTGCAGCATAAGGAATGGTTCATTGCAGCTCTATTACCACATATCAGGTCTCCACTTATGCAACAGAAGGTTGTTGATCAGCAAGAGGCTTTGGAAATTGCTATGAAGCTTGAAACAGCTCCTGTCGAAGATAATTCTGGCATAGCCCAAATACAAGCGCAATTGGAAGAAATGGCTTTGGAGCTGCGTGACATGAAAAAAGGGAAATCTCTTCGAGAAGAGGTTTGGTGTACTCGATGTAGGACAAAAGGTCATGACAAGGAATAGTGTCCTGCATTAAGAAATTACCTGAATACTGGTGTGCCAAACCTATTTAACCCTAATGTTCTATATTGTGAGATCTGTAGAAGAATTGGTCAACATCGACCTGAAGACTACTATCTGCTACAAATATATGTGCAAGTACCTAAGAATCCATATTGCAAGTTCTGTAAGTCAGTAGGACACAATGAAGATGAGTGTCACAGCTTTGACTTCATGAGAGAGTGTACCTATGAGGCTTATAGGGTACAAAATGATGCACAAGGCAATGATGGATATGGTTACCATGGAGGTAGAGGTACTTTTGGAGGTCGTGGTTATGGTGGTATGGCCGGAAGAGGTCGAGGCCAGGTTGTTTTCTATAAGTGTAATCAGGAAGGACATGTAGCTAGAGACTGCCGGAACCCAACTATGACATGTCGATATTGCAGAGTAGTAGATCATGTCATTGAGCAATGCCCACGGTTGATAGCTAAAATACAAGAAAGAAATAGCACTCCTACTCAGAATATTCAGATGATTTCTGTGGAGCAAAGACCTGTCCCAGCCACTAACGTTGTTACCAGGAGTGGAGCTACGATGCAAGTACATACTAAGGAAAAACAACCTGACGAGGCTTGGGTTCGTAAGACCCTAGAGAAAATTCTAGCATTTTATGTTGAAAGAGAAAAAGAAACATTTATGGAAGCCAAAAAAGACTTTGCTGATCCAAGCCCATCAGTAGCACCTGCGCAACAGCATCAACATCAATTACAATCTCAAGAAGCTTCGACGGATAAAGTAAGTACACTGTCATCATTTTTACAGAGTTGTATGAAGCTCTTAAGGAATCAGAATGCTTTGAATGAGTTACAGAAAGTTATTGCTTCTTGTGAACCTCAGCGAAGCTCTGGTAAAGAAAAAATTGTTAATAGAGTTAGAAGAACTGGAAGAGAAATGAGATTACATGCTCAGATAGGAGAGTATGACATGACTGACATCATTTTATACTTGGGATCAGAAGTAAATGTCTTAACTAAACAGACATGGGAACAAATGGGAAAACCTACCCTTGACTGGTCCCCCATACAGTTAAGATTAGCCAATCAGCTGAATATTGTGCCCCTAGGAAGATTCTCTAGTGTCCTAGTAGACATTGATGGAGTCAGTACCTTAGCAGATTTTGAAGTCATTGAAATAATTGATGATAGCAACCCCTATCCAGGATTGCTAGGAATTGAATGGGAAATAGAGAATTCTACAGTAATCAACCTTAAGAACAGGAAGATGACTTTTGAAGGGAAAGGCTTGAGAGTTATGGTACCCTTGGACCCTTCTCAAGGAGAAAGGTATACCGAGCTAGTCAGAGATGAATATCCGGATGTTTTGGATCATATCTACAACATCACAGCTAAAGAAGAAGATTATGTTAACCCTACTACTGAAGGTATAATGGATTGGAAGTGTGACAGTTCTTGTATGACTGATTCAGATGAAGGCTTAGAGAATTGGCGGAGTAGACTTTATGAACTACATGGGCATCGATGTGCAAGAATTACCAAGTCTCTCAGATGGCTTGGCTCACAGACAAGAGTCTTACCTATTTTTGATGGCTTGACAGACCTTGAAGATTTTATTTTTCAATTTTCAGAGCAGGTACCAGATTCACAGAAAATGGAGACTCTAGATTCAGTATTTAGAGCCACAACTACTAGATGGTGGAATGGTCATAAAAAGTACATTCATAGTTGGGAAGCTTGTCAAAAGTCCCTTCTCCTGAGATTCAGGGATCGACCTCAGGAGGTGCGAAGCAGATTTAATGGTAAGTCTAGCCCTCAGGAACATTTGGAGCAGTGCTACAAAGCATGGAAGCATGTACCTCATGAAGAATGGGTACATAGGTTTGTGCACACTCTGGAACTTATAGCAAAGAACTGGTATGCGGAGGTTGAGCTTCGCCATGGTACAGTAAGTTGGGATAGTCTTGTTGATAGTTTTGTGCTGACATTTTCTATTAATGAGGTTTGTCCTGCTTTGGATGCATCTATTAGATTGATCCATACTAGGGTGTTTGATGATAAAGAAGTAGTTGAGTACCAACCTGATTGGAAGGAACAAGAAGCTAATGCAGTAGAATGTTATAACCTCGCAATTGACGAGAATGATGATCCGCGCAACATTAACATTTCTGAATTATAAGGGCACTGTGAAGTACATGGACCAGCAGTCGAAGCTCCTGAAGTAACTCATCCCTTGAAGACAAGGAAAGTAAACATCGGCTCAGAAGAACAGCCCAAGTACGCTACCATTGGAGATTATTGGGATGAAGAAATGGTGAGCAAAGTGACCCAACTTTTCCATGAGTATCAGGACCTATTTCCGATGAAGTTCTCTGAAATGAAAGGTATCCTTGGTGATATAGGAGTGATAAAAATCCCTTTGAAACCTGATGCGAAGCCTGTGAAGTAGCTCCCTTATAGGTTGAACCCTAAGTATAAAGAAAAAGTCACAATGGAGCTAGATAAGATTCTCGCTGCAGGAATCAGCGAGGCTGTCAAAGAAATTTTGTCGTGGTATAAGGATGTGTCTAAAGTATCTATTGTGCCAAACCTGAAGTTGGTGGCTGTACCGAAGAAGAAAGATGTGTCGGAGCTTAAAATTTGACCGTTGAAAAAAACCAGATTTGGTGGCGTCGGTACGTTAACTGCATTAACTGCTTGTAATAATGAGATCCTGGGAAATATAGCACCATTTGGACAATATCTCTGTCAGATTTGGTGTCTTCAATGCACAGTTATGACAGATTTGGTTGATGGATTCTATAAGAAGACACCCAGGCCTGTGGAAATCGCATTTCACATTTCCTTGAGTCTTACAATTGAATCCATGTCAGCTGATCGCGAACTTCAGGAACTGTTGAGAGAATTTGAACAGATGGGTCTGCAGAACCTTTTCACCCACCCACCTGCATCTGCACCCTATGAAGAGACTCCCCCAGCACCGCGTCAACCAATGCAGACACGATCTATCAGGAAGAAATTTAAACCAGAAGTAGGCTCTAAGCAGAACGAAGATAGACATAAGCAATTAGGGCACACACCGGAGGATCCTAAGATGAATCCATCTGGTTCAGCAGAGATCCCACCTGAAGGGGATGAGAATGTTGCCTCACAGCTTCCCCCATATCTCCCACCTATTCAACCAGGAGTTCAGCTACCGCGGTGGACAAAGAAGTTCACATTACGTACCCCATCGCTGCCACCAGGTGTGCAGTTGGTTGGAACCATGACAGGGAAAATAGACCGGCTTAAGTATGTAGACCATGATATGAATGATCATGGGAAGTTTCCACAGTTCACACTGGGAACATATCTGCACTTCGTCAAATATCCAGAGACTGGAGCGACATTACTAGAAGTGAAACAGTGGGCTGCTGGCTTGGGGAAAGCCGGTTTGTTGAAGATGCTCGATGTTCCCCACTTTGGTCGCAGCACGCAGGTGACCGTGGTGGTCAAGCAATTATTGGCATTGGTGCATGATGGGAACCTATGGATAGGAAACCATAAAATCGCTATCAATGGAGACCTCATTCACCAGATTACAGGCCTACTGAAGGAAGGGCCTGATCCTAGCATTGAGTTTTTGGGAAAACATGAAGACGCGAAGCTAGCACACAGCATGAAGGAATGCTTCGGGATGACAAAAGGAAAGCAAGGGTATCAAACCTCGACCATTCAACATCAAAACATTTGATTCATAGCTGAGCTCTTAGCCTGCAAATTAATGAGGAAGTGCAGACCAAATGAAGTATCTACCCCGATTGTCAGTATTGCTGCGAACTGTACTGAAGGCTACAGTTACAGATGGACAAAGTACATTTCCAAGGAATTCCTTGAAGATGTCCACGACGTGTAGGAGAAAGGTAGACCCTTTCACTATTCATGGTTGATAGTGCTTATTGCACTCATAGGATGGAAAGAACCTACTGAGGCACAGTTTGTTGCTGTGCCTCCGGACATGCCTGGCGCAGTAAGGTACGCATCTCTTTGGGTGTCGCAGGACAAAGCATCCCAGCAGATGACGAACTATGTGTTCGCTTTCTATGCCATGAGCATATCCTATGAGATACTGAAGACACCACGGCTCAATAATGAGCTATTTTCTCAATATGCGGGAGTGGCCAATTTCAAGGCCGACATGCACAATGTCTTCATCCAGGCCCACGTAGATACTAAACATGCATGCTGGAAGTTGCCATATGTGATGACCCAAGAAGACATCCTCGTAATAGTTCAGCAATGGCCGACTGAATGGATGAAGGACGCAGGGACAAAGCCCAACATTTCGATCCCTCCTGTCACCAATGTGGGCGCAGGCCCTAGTTAGACGCAGCAAAATCACCCACTTGAAGAAAGCGAAGAACAGAGTGAGTCGCAGTAGAGTGAAAGCGACCAGGGTGGAGATGGAAAAGATGAAGAAGAAGAAGAAGATTCGGTCAAAAACGTCTCAGACCCCAATCGGCTAGATAAGCGCAAGTCACCAGAAGTAGAGGAAGTGACCAAGCCTCAGTCCAGAAAGAAAGCAAAGGCGTCAAAGGGAAAAAATATTGTCAAAGAACCCGCCGTGACGATGGAAGAGCTTGATCAGGCTCTGACAAAGTCTACGGAGGTACTAACTAACAAGTGAAAACAGTTTGCAGCCATGCATCTCGATGCCCTCACCGACATATCACAACGAATCTCAGAGCTGAAGGAGTTAGAAGAAAAATCAGTAACTGGCGCCGCAGCAAGCAGAACCCTAGTAAGCGCGCAGCCAGATACAAGGCAATGGCCAGCTAGGGATAACAGAGGACATGTGCCAAGTGCAGCCCTCATATTAACTGATGCAGCGTCTCGCTCAGAGATGAGCATGAAAGTCATAATAGATTATAGTAAGGTGTCTATGATGGAGCTACATCTCTGTCAAATATCAATCATGAAGGAGATCCAAGCATGAGACCACTACTCACAAATGCAGTTGGAAAATACCATGAAGCAGAGTGAGAGGCTCGCAACATAGTTTGACAAAGCAGAGCAGAGGAAGAAGGATGCAGAACATAAGCAGGCTACACTGGTGTGAGTATTGGATGAGGCGTGTCGGAGTCTTCCTGACTTTGACATATAGGCTGAGGAAGAGCCGGAGCAAAGAATCGCCAAGCTGAAAGATTACGCACAACAGTCTCATAGTGAAATAGATAAGCTCAAAGCAGAACATGAGGCTTAGATTGCGGAGATTCAACTTCGCATCATCCCAGAGAGCCCACCAGAAGTCAGGGAGCAATGCCGTGGAGATATTCAGGCCTCAGTAGCAAATATCTCAGACCTCGTGAGCAGCGCAGCAAAACTGCTAGAGGAAAGCGTCGATGGCTAGACAAAACTGTAGGAAAATCTAGAAGTACAAAAGCTACAGGAAATCATCAAGCAGCGACAGACAGAGCTGGATGCAGTGAAAGCAGAAATTAAGACTCTGCCTCCTATGCAGAAGATGATCAAGGTAAAGCAAAGTTACGAACTCCAGCAGGAAATTGAGTCATGCAGAACAAAAGAAACACTGTTGGAAAACTCTATGTAGCCCCTTGTCAATGAGGCCTTGGAGTTGAGTACTACTGTGGATAGCCAGCTCAAAGTTCTGAAGGAGTATGATGCATTTGCATAGGAAAAGGCCAGTGAAGCATCAGCAACAGCATTGCAGGAGTTGGTGGAGAAGGATCAAGCAATCGACAATATCATGCATGGCCTCAACAAGTAGTTCACTATCTTCGCCAACAAGGTTCTTCCACCAGACCAGCAGCAAAGTCTCCCGGGACAAGACACTGGTGAGTCTTAGGGGCCTGTTGGGGCATGCACCTTAACGGTCCTTAATTTTGGTAACTCCACGGTTTTTGTGGAAGCTTGTAAGTGGATTTGTGACTCAAAATATTCTTAGGGGTGTCGGGGTTGAGTCAAAGCCCTCTTTTTGTAATTGTCCATAAATTTCGGGTATAAGCCCATGATTTTGTAAGAGTGCACTTGTATAAATAGGCACTCATGTAAAGATGTTAAGGGTATCTAATGACATGAGGATTGTATGATGCGAAGAAGTTAGATCTAATTTTGGGTTTTAAGGTCAAGTCCCAGCTGTGTGTGTGGATGACCTCTGCAGCTGTGTGCGCAGAGGGTTTTGTAAGGAAATGAACTGTAGCTAAGTGCACAACTTAGAGATTGTAAGAAAGGAACTGCAGCTGAGTGCACAGTTAGGCTTGAAGGAAGGATCTGTAGCTGAGTGCGCAGATCAAAACTGTTGTTTTGTAAAGAATTGAATAAAAGCGCAGTTTTGTGGACATAGCCCCTACACTGGGGGTGAACCACGTTAAATCTTGTGTTGTGTTATTTTTGTACTATGATGTTTTTATGCTGTTGATAAGTAGGTGAATGCTAAAATGAAATAACTGTTAAATAGTAACTTCGCTGTGAATTCCCAGTTAAGAATTAAGCAAGTAACGTTATTTATCTAACTGCGAAGATATTTTAGTGAATGTTGAAGCTTTACTATGTATAAATAATTGTTGTTAAGACTAAAGATATAGTAATATCCCTCTTCTGCTTGCAGAAACCTGATTCTACGGCACCCCATAGCTGTTCCAGGTGAGACTGCAATCTGTTCGCAGGTTGTTGCCGAAAGGGCCAACACTGTGGGTCTTTTTGTTGGTGTGAAGTTCAAGTATAAACCTCCGGTCTTCCCTATATCCCAACAGTTCTCACACTTCATGCCATTTTCAGAACTAGTGCACTCTCAGTAGCCACTTATAAGGGAAGGTAAAAACATTCCATCTACTTATTTTGCAGTTTCCACTAGTATTGCAGATCCAACTGTATCCATTTATGAGATTGAGATTCAGGGTGATTCAGATCAAGATCTAGTCCCTACTTCCAAACTGGAATCTAGGAAGATGACTAAAAATCCATTTGACACTCTGAATACTAAGAACCTTGCACTATGTCATGCAATATTACCTCCTTTAGAGATATGCAACAAACTCCCTGTAAGATGCTACATAGCAAGGGATCATGTTGCTTCGCTACATCACAGATATTGCAACAACACATTTTCAAGTTTTTCAAACTTGAATCTTGATTCTATCTGCTTAGTTAGAGGGGGGATTTTTTCCCATGTGTTTTTTTTCCCAGCTCCTTGTGTTGAGCAATTAATTTACTTGATGTAATGGGTGACCTATGGTCTTAGTTACTAGGGCCCACAAATTGTCCAAGTTAACATTCAGGGGGGGTGTTAGGATTATAATCCTCCCTTGTCTAATTTGGTCATTTATGTCTAAATCAGGAGTCATGTCTAAATCAGGAGTCCTTTCAGTCTATTTTTAGTCACTAGCACCATTGGGTCCACTTGGCCTAATTGGGGCACATGTACCCATTACTAAAGTGTGGGGAACACTAATTGAGGCCAACTTCCACTGATTGCACTTGCATGCGTCATTTTAGGATCCTCCTAGATCAATCCCTACAAATTAGGAGCCACTAGGAGTGTTGATACCAACCTCCATTAGTTGAGTTCAGTTAGGAGTCAAATACGTTTAGTTCTAGTTCCGTACATTCAGTTCTACTCAGTTAGTGCTAGGATTGCATGGCTGCATGCAGGTGAGGTGCATTTACTCACCTACCTCAGCCAGTTAGACTAGTTAACACTGAATTAGACATTTGATTTTGGATTTTGAACTTCGATGAACTCCAATAATGATTTAGACATGGTCATTTAACCATTCATTCAAGTAGAGTCCAACCAATTTGAATTTCCTCACATAGATTTGAATTACATGAGGCTATTTAGCCATTATACTCCATTGTAATTAATTATCTAATTAATTTTGATTAATGGAATCATTCATAGTTGCAAGCCATTTTTGCACTGTTTCATTATTCAATTGCTGAGTAAATTGTATGATCTATCTTGTGATTTGTGTGTTGGTCCATAGATCGATGTGCTCAATTTAATACTGGTGAATTGTTGGCTCTTCCAACTGAGGATTGAGTTGTTGATTTTGGTTTGGTCTCTTTTATCAACCCTGAAGATGGCCACTCTTTTGTCCCAAAGTTCATTGACAAAGGAATAGGATTTGAAAAGGTGTTCTTTGTTTTCCCCTGCTTGCTTGCATAGATGACAGTAATTTGGACCTGAAAACCGTTTTTTTTCCAAATTATCTCAAGTGAGGGTTATGTTATTGATAAACATCAAGAGGAAGGTTTCCACCGTAGGCCATAGGTTTGTTGTCCATATTTGGGACCAAATGAGATCTCTTGGGAGATATTTAAACCCTGTAGATATAATGTATCCCTCCTTGATGGTGAACCCCCCTTAGGTGAGCACCCCTATATTAGCTTGTCATTATAATTATTACTTTTAATTCGTTTATTCTCAATATCTTCAGTGATGAATTAAAAAATGTCAAGAAGGGGCTGAAGGGCCCAATGATTTATGTGAATCCATCATCACCAACCTCTATTTTTTCCTTCGTTATGTTATCCAAGAAATGACAAACTTTATAGAGATCCAATATTTTATTCTCTTCCTTATAGGTTGGGTCATGAAGGAAGCTTTGGCACTTCAAGGCTTGTTGCCACTAGTATTCCTAGAAGAGTGTCTTTATTCCATTCCTTATTTCCCAAAAGCTATGGTTCAGAACCAAATCGTGATTAGTGCAAGCCATATTCCATATGATGGACCCTTCAACCTAATCATTGAAGAAAATAAGATCATTTTGTTCCCAATTCAAACTATACTTATCTTGTCAGAAAATACCCCAAGGTTCTAAATTGTGGGTAATCTAATTCCACCATAGTTTTGATCCCATTATCTGGTTGATAAGATATGAATATCTAAGACCAAGAGCTCATTTAAGCTTAGGATTACAAACGTCTTCCTAGCTAACCAAATCCCATTTTATATGGTGATTTTTGCTTCCCTAGATGAAGTTTCTTTGTATATTTATTATCCTCTCGAGGATGGATTTGGGGGCTACGAGGATTGAGAAGAGATAGAAAGGAATAACTTGTAGGAAAATTTTTACTAATATCAATATCCCAACCAAGCTGAGAGAGAAAAAAGGACCAACTTGCAAGACGCTTTTTGAGGAAAGCTAGAAGGTCTTCCCAATTATAGATTTTCGAAGAGGTTTGTCCATGAGAGGGGATACTAAATACTTCGAAGGTAGAATGATTTTTGTAAATCCTAGACAATGAGTGATGCATATTTGAACTAGAGGAACATATTAAAGAAGAAGAGCTAATATTTGTTAAGGTTGATACTGGCTCTCGAGGCTTCTTCAAAGTGGTTTAAGATTCTCTTATATATTCTTGATTCCTTATGGGAGGGGTGACCCATGAGAAGCGTGTCATCCAAAAAATGTTGATGGGAACATGTTGGGGCATTTTTTTTCAGGTTGAGGCCCTTAAGGAAATGATTTTGGAGCTATGCTTGAATTGTTCTTCCAAGTCCTTCCACCATTAGAATGTATAGGAAGGGAGAGATAGGGTCACCCTGTCTAATCCCCCTCGAGGGGGAGAAAGGGGTGGATGGAGATACATTAACTAGGATGGAGAAGAAAGGAAAGAAAATAAGGGCATATATCGATTATTCTATCCAGAATTGACTAAAACAGAAGGCTTGAAGGATTTTAGTAATGAAGTTCCAATTGAGTCTTCCAAAATCCTTAGAAATATCCAACTTGATTAACATGCACTTGTTTTTGGTAGTTTTGAGGGAGTGAATAACCTCATGAGCCAATATAATACCATCCAAAATCTACCTACTTTTTACATAACTAGACTGGTCTTTGGAGACCACGATAGGGAGGAGGGGTTTGAGTCGATTTTTTATGACTTCACATGGTAATGGTTTTATAGATTGATTACAAAGGGAAATGGGTCTAAATTTGTCTAGGGTGGAGGGATTGCTTCCTTTGTGAATAAGGGTGAGGAATTTTGAATTGGAAGTAGAGAGGATTGCTTTGGTATGTCGAGAATTTTTCACATTTTTCAAAACTTCCTCTTTGATGATGTCCCAACACACATGAAAAAAATCAATGGTAAAACCATCTGGCCCTAGAGATATACCCGCTTGCATAGATTTGGTAGATATATCAACCTCTTGAATGGTGATTGGAATCATTAATCCATCATTAACTAGTACAAAATGAGAGATAAGTGTCCAAAATCCACATATAAATTACCGCTTTTGATTTGGCGATAACTAGTGGCTAATTTCTGGTCTCTTATCATGCAACAAAAAATGTGGTCATATTTAGTTTGCTCATTTATAGTTTGTCTTGTGGTCATTAATTTGGTTGTATATTTGGTCATTAATTCGGTCATTAATTGTCACAATTAACGACCAAATATACGACCAAATTAATGACAAAAATATAACCAAATTAATGACCACAAAACAAGCTATAAATGACCAAACTAAATATGACAACATTTTTTGTTGCATGATAAGAGATAAAAAATTGGCCACCAAAACTGCCATTTGGTCGTTTATAAGCGAATTTTGGTAATTTTTTGGTTGCTTATATCTCATTTTTTGGCCACTTATCTCTCATTTTTTTGTCACTAATTTAGTCATTTTTAGTCATTTTATATGCAAATTTTGGTCACTTATCTCTCATTTTTTTGTCACTTATCTCTCATTTTGGTCACTAATTTAGTCATTTTAACCGATATTGAAATATCATTAGGGCACAGAAGAATCAAACCACCAACCTCTTAGGCTTGTAAGGAAAGTGCTCTTCCATTGAGCTAGCACCCTTTAAGAATTTCAGAACCTAACTTACAAATTCCTCTATAATCGTAAAAAAAATCAATACATTCCTTTGAGTATCTAATGGTTTGAAAATGATGATAGATTGTATAAGTTCATAAGATATGATCAAGCAAGTTATGAAAACCATGCACATAAATATGGAAATTTTATATTACTTTGAAATCCAAAAGGATGAAACAAACCCTAGAGATCAACCCATTCTGAAAACTTGTTTGAACCCTTTTAAAAGTACCTAAAGATTGTAACTCAGGTGAACTCAAATTGAAAATTGGTCAATAAGACATCAAATAAACTAAGAAAAACAAAAACCTTTCTCGTTAATTAAATCAGTATTAAAAAACTATCCAACATCACAAATCACAACAATACAACTACCTAAGCTATTGGAAAATTCAAGTATAAGGAAATATTTTGCACAATTTTTTCATATTTATCATCCTTCCAATTGAAATCCATAGTGCAGTTAATGGGAGCATAAAATGACATATTTTCTCCATGGATTTCTACATTCATAAACAATTTAACGGAAAGTTGTATTTAAAATTCAACTCTTACTATAATTAAAACTTTTCATTTGTGTCTAAGATTTACAAAACATCATCTAGAAATCATCTTCAAAATCAAGCATCAAACAAAAGAATTCAGTCATCTTACAAATCAATGAACAATCATCTTAAGTGTATGCAATTTTGGAAGAAAAATGGAGGGGAAACTAGATATAAATATTGAGCTCCATGGGTATCAAATGGTCTCTCTGTTAGGGACCTATATTTGATTGGTAAAGTATACAATTTCAAAATAAGATATGCATAAGGGTTTAGGAAAATATTTCAAGCATCCAACATCTCAACTTTCAAGTCTGTCAAAGTTTAAGAGTAAATTTGAAGGATTCACAAAATTTCTTGGGTTTCAAGGGATATACCATTGTTCCAATCCATTGACCTCTATTAGAGATTTGGAAACACATGGAGGGGTTTGAGAAGGGCCCCTCTAAATCCCATCTTCAAGTAGTGGAGGAAGTGCTAATGAGCATAATGGACTTCCATGAATGAGGCCTACGATTGTAGGGAAAAATACATGAATAAATTGCTAAAATAAAAATTGTGAGGGAAAATAAAGAAAAATTGACTTGTTTGTTTGTTCCTAGGCTCTAAACTGCTTACAGACACATATTACGTAGGGAGGAAATTCCAAAGGAGACCAGATTTGCAAAGCTTTTGAGAAGCCTCAATATTGAGCCTTCGGTACCAATTATTTTAAGCACAAAACAACAATGTGAATACTCACACACTACAATAGAGCACCCAAGAGGGACAATAGGCATGCAAACCGGAAATATTACCACAATGTACACATGTGCATTCCTCATTGTCTATTTATTTATATAAATACAAAATTGTTGGAAACAATAAAATATACATATTGACATGGGTGACCAAGAATGATTAAGCTCCTTATGAGTTATAAACAGTGAAATATGAAAATTATGATGAAAAGTAACTTACAATAATAATACATAGTCTAACTACATCCACTAGAAACATAAGGACTAAGTCCCATCAATTGGATAACAAATTTCCCTTTAAAAGTTGTCTTTGTTGATGTCATTGCCCTTGCATTTTCTATCATAGGATCTGTGTGATGGTGGATTTTTGAGAACCATCAGAATGTCTAGAAGAGTTACAAGGAGCCATTGTGTCCCTAAAATACAAATTTAGGTTGATTTGGACCTAGAAAAAGTCAAACCATAAGTAGGATTCACAATAAGCATCTAATCTAAGATAAGATTATCAACCTAGAAATTTGTGATATTGGTCCATAGTAACATGTGGTAGTGAAATCAACTTCTTTTACTACAACTAGTGAATGGATGAATACCACCATTGTGGGGAAATTGTAGAAATTTGTAAAAAAAAACGTGGCGAATAAAGAAAGAGGTTTGAGTGATAAGGGGTTATCCTATGCACCAATGACCTAAACACAAGAAGAGGAGTGTTGATGCACTTGTGGATCACTTGAACAACTTGGAGATGACAATTCATGATAATTTCAAATAGAAAATATCCCAAGGGAGTGGAATCACAGAGCTCTAAAGTTCCCTTATCATTTAGTATCCAATACCAACTTACATGAGTGCATTGAAAAAAACTATAAATACTCACTTACAAGAATGAAAAGCACAAGGGATCAATTCTGCAAGCACAGAGGTTGACAAAAATATAATATTGTATTATGTATTTACAAAAGTTCAAAACTGGCGGAGAGTGATCTTGTTTGGCTAGATATTTCAATTTGAGTATTCCCTCATAGAGTGGTTGTACAAAACTATCACCTGAAATACCCTACTCTAAAATAGTTTTAGACAAAATTCACCAAATATATCCTATTCTAAATCCTAACAACAAATTTGTAGCTAATATTCCTACTTGTGGTTGTCATCCTTAAATTTTCCTCAAGGACAAGTTGACTACAATAATAGTGTGGCCCTACACTTGTTTAGATAAGTAATCCCCCATAGACTAGTTGTACAAAATATTTATCAAACACGTGCTACTCAAGTCCTAAGAGCCAATTTATGGCTAATATTACAACTTGTGATTCTTTATCTTTTACATGCCAGATAGATGGTTTTGCATATTAAAATAATTCAAAAAATTTGTTCTAATATCAAGATTTATACCAAACAATTTCCAGAATAATGATTGACAAAAAATTATATACCTCACATCCAACTTCAGTATTGGATATTTTTATTTTAGATTAGATATTATGAAAACGTTGTCCTAAAAATACATCCATAGAAAAAAATATTAACATAAAACATGACGAGGCTCTAAAAGAAGTTGATTTATGTTCAGGACTCTCATAGAAATTGAGCTTCATAAGGAAAGATTTTGAACGTATAAACGTTATCAAAAAATTAAAAAAAAAATCACATTTATTTTAATTAAAGTTGGCATGTCTTCATCTCCATTCTCATTTTCCAAGTTAAAAACAACCTGTAGTTGGAATGATCATGTTTGACTGTGAAGGGAATCAAGCAAATTCTGCACCAAGTTAGACTTTAGAATGAATAAATTGTCTTCTCAACATAAGATGGAAAAATCACTGAAATTTGGAAGATAATTTTCTTTCAATTCAAATTACAAACATTTTTTGCTAGCATCAATGTGATACAATTTTCCATTGCTTGCTTTAGCTTCTTTGAAATGTAAACATTTTCAAGTTTTTAAAAGATTGTATGAAAAAAAACTTGAAACACAACTAATTTTTTCATGTTTTCTCATGTTACATTTATTTATTCCACTACTAGATGTGTCTTTGGCCACATTTTCTAGAAATGTTTGCATCTTACAAATTTATACTTGCATGAGCAAAAGTTAGATTCTTTTATATGATTCTAACATACTAAACTAGGGATTTAAACATATTTCTAGAGTATGTAATATAGAACTAGCATGTAACTAAATCCACTCTAGGTAGTCTAATGGCATCTTACATGCCTCACAAAGAAATTCCAAATTATTGAAGTAGCTATTGGAATATTGTATAATTTTATTGGAGAGAAATAGGCTCATTTTCCATGCATAAATGACAAAATTTATAAAATGGTGCATTCCTTGTATGAAAAAAATTTCAAAGATGTACAAAGTTCTTAGTGCAAATTAATCCATAAGTTATGAACAAAAGTTTCAAAGAACAAAAAGTTATTTCTCTTTGCCTAAGCTGCTTCATTATGATGGGTGTATCTATGTTGCCAAAGTCACCTAGGGCTTGCACCTGTCCTCATATGCACCCACTTGAGCACCCACTTGAAGGATTTTTAACCATGTTTACTCATTAATACAAGCCCAACCATCTTACTTCTTTCTGCTAAACCATTCCTGTGGGACCACTTGATTAATTTTAGGATGTTTACGATTTGTTTTAGTTCTGATATTGGCATTTATGGTCTATTTTGATCGAACAACCTTGCAATTGCAAAGGGGGTCCTACTTACCTTTTGGTCAATTGATGACATTTAGAAAATTCACATTCGTGTGGTTCCTATTGGAGAGAATGATTTTCGTATTTTCCATGAGGATCAGTCTCAAACATTTGTCATTTGTAGTGTGAAGTATTCTCAGTTAAATATAGAGGAGTCAGACACATACTTTGTGCATCAATCATTTGAAACTATTTCATCATATCAACTTCACACTTATGAAAATGGATGTTCCATATTCAGTTTCTCATTTACCAATGACAACAATGCCTATTATTGCATTGGGGCAACATATGTGTTACTTGAAGAAAACGAACCTAACAAGGCAAACTCTAAAAATTCTCATTCTTGATATCCCACGGAACAAGGGGATCCTTGAATTTACACACACACACACACACACACACACACACACACACACACNAAAGTCCCAAGCCACTCTTGTGCATCTTGGTTGTTTAAAAGGGTAAACAAAATAAATTTAAAGGGTGGTATGTGATGCTCCCAAATTAATGAAAATGTGCTAAATGTCGAGGGGTTGATCCTGAGTTTGAAATCCTTGTAAACATACACAGGAACACCAAAACCATAGAAGAATGAAAAATAATTGCAAAGTAAAATGGTGTATGCAACAAAACCACATTTTCTCATTAGTTTCAGGCAACATAATCAGAAGACATAACCTACATTCATTAGGTAAGCTTGTAATTCGATTATCATCAATGGTATGCACCTTAAGTGAGTGAAGCTTTCCCAAAGTTATAGGTATCCACTCTAAGTGATTCTTAGACAAAATATAGAAAAAATAAAATACTTGGAATCGGTACACTTGACTTTGTACATAAGTGATAATTATATTTATACATACGATGAGATATCAACCATTTTAGATTTTAAAAATTGAGATTATAGTAATGACATAATATACCAACCTTGACTCTATCATATAATAAAATTGAAAAAATTACTACTTAACATATGATACAAAAGTATCACCATCCTTATCTTACCAAATGTTGGAAATTTACTAGGATTCCATCTCCAAGGAATGTCAACTGAACAAAGAAAATTAGGTGAAATGATTTAAGCAGCCATAGAAATACATTAGAAAAAAACATATTAAATCAAGTTCACACAACACCCTTCAGCGTGATTGATACATTTTATTTGTACTAACCACACTCCCATATTCTACTAAATTTTTTTTTGGGTCATTTGTTGGATATTAATATAATTATATTATTTTATCTTATATGTAGTGCAATAACTAAGAAAGAAAAAATATGGCTATACATAATACAGGGAAAGAAAAGTAAAAAACTACTTAGCGAAAGAAAAGTAAAAAACTACTTAGCTATTCCACACACCAAAGGTACAAAAATGATTAAGTTGAAAATTATTTCCTTAGCAAATTTCACTTGATTTTTACTAACCACGTTTTGTTGAACCTAACATCTAATATTTCCTACACAACAAAAATTGATGCCTTGTTATATTTGTCTGATTTGTAATAATAACTTCTTAACTTAGAAAACCTTTAAGGAATTCACAACAAAAGTTCTCAAGATAGCATAACCATTTAAAAAGAAACTTACCCAACCCATGGGTGAGAATATATAACGTGAACCCAACTAAATAACACCATATGAAATATTTCAACTCAATATAATGAACAAAAGAAAATCTTCTTACTAATAGTCGTTCATATTTTACTACTAAAAAACGCTTCTGAATCGTTTTTCAAGAAAGTTGGATTCAAGTTACATTGTACTCCTCTGTTAAAAGACAGGGGATGTTTTTGGCTATGTCATCGATAGCTTCCAAGCGATCACCTTGGGGTTATGTGAGAATGGTGTTGAAGAAGAATTTTAGTTCAATTGATACTCATGTTGGTACAGACTCCTTCCGTTATTGTCTTTGAGAATCACAATTTTATTGTGATGTCTATGTTGAAGCATCGAGTTGTGGAAGAACTTGGTATTTTTCTCTTCCTCTTTGAGCCATTGAAATTTGGATTTTTGACACTAGAGAATTTCCTCCTGCTTTAATATTTCATTTTACTTAAATCTTTCTTCAAGCTAAGTTATGAGGATGTATTCTTGTTGACAGGATGCTTCGGAGCGGCCCGAGAGTATCATCTCTTGTTGAATCTTTTCCATCGGATTTTCAATTCTTATTGTCCTCAAAGATGTTGTCAAAATTGTTGGAAAAAGTAATTAATAGAAGATCTGTATAAGTTCTTAGCCGACTTTGTCAAAGTTCGTATTAGTTTAGTTCAGATCTCTGTCATACAATCTGACAAGAGTGAAGAGTTCATGACTCTATAATATAAACCAGTCGAATTAAATTTCTGAAGCTAAGTTGTTAGGTAGATAGTTATTACAGTCTTTAATGGAAAGTTAGGAGATTCACGGAGAATCAAATTCTAGTTTGGCTATAAATAGAAGAAGAAGATTGTAAACTAAGTTAGACACAATAGACACAACAGAGAGAACTCTGAGAAAATTCTGAGCAGAGAGTGAATAGGATAATGTCCAAGCTCAAGCTTCTGTGGGTTTGAAAATGTTGAGAGATGAAGCTCTGTAAAAGGTGAAATAACTCTGTAAATTCTCAAGTTTGCATTTATGGCATATAGCTCTATGTTAACCCAAGTCTTCCTAAATGTTTGGTTATATAATTTTTAATTTTGTCTAATTGTTGTTGTGTTGAGTTTTACTTCATGTTACCTGTCGGTGAAAAATATTATTGATTTCATAAGTCTTTAGACTAAGAAACTTCCTTTATGAAATTTGACTAAAAGTGGTTAAGTGGAAGTAAAACGGTAGAAGTAAACATGTTGAGTAAGTCTGTAAACCGAAAGTAAAACCTATAGAATTGAAGTGAGTCGGTAAAACCAACAAGAAATAACTTGTGGAGGTAAAACGAGTCGGTCCAACCAAATTTAGTCTTTAAAAAACTTGTCGAAATATTTTGGTCGACTTGTCTAGTCGGAGTTAGACAAGTTTTACCCGACAAGTAAAATGAAAACGGAAGTCGACGTGAAAATTTTATAATTGAGGGGTAACTCAAGTTTAGTTGTCTCAATTTTTGCTAACTGGTATTAGAGCAAGGTTTATGAAAGAAATCTTGTCTTAAAAGGAAAAAGTAATTTTCTAAGGAAAAATTAAAAATTAAAAATGGCTTCCACTTCTGGTTCAAACATGTCGAGTTTGCAAACCCCAATTTTTACATGAAAGAATTATGAATATTGGTCTCTAATAATGAAGGCTATGTTAAGAGGTCAATATGTCTACGAGATAGTCCATAATGGTTATGCAGAACCAACAGATCAAGTGGCATTTAACAATCTCACACAAGTTGAGAAATATGCATTGAGGGAACATAGGAAGAAAGATGGAAAAGCTATGTTCTACATACATTAAGCCATGCATGAAAGCATACTCCCAAGATTAGCAGCAACAATTAACGCTAAGCATGCATGGGACACATTGGAAACTTCCTATCAAGGTTTTGACAAGGTAAAGACTTCCAAGTTGCAGATTCTTAAAAGATATTTTGAATCTATGTCAATGAAAGATACAAAGTCAGTAGACTCATTCTACACCAGGGTTGTTGGTTTGATAAATAAACTTAAAAATCATGGAGAAACGATAGTATACCAAATGTTGGTTGAAAAAATTATTAGAAGTGTTCCCCCAAGATTTGAATCCTTGGTTGTGACCCTGGAAGAAAACAAAGACATTTCAGTGTTTACCATTGATGAGTTGCAAGATTCAGTCATCAATCATGAACATAGAATTAGTAGAACAAATACATCATTGGAAGGTGCATTCACATCACAGCCATCCATAAGCCGTTGTAGAGGAAAGGGGAGAAACAACTCCAGAGGAAGAGGAAGAAGTTCTTCTAGAGGAGGACGCGACAGAAGTCCTATAAGTGTCACTGGTAGAGGAGAGAATCAAAATCCAAGTCATCCAAGTGGTCAGAGGTTTGATAAATAAAAAATTCAATGTCATTATTGTAAGAAATTTGGTCATTATGCATATGCATGTAGGAAGAAACAATATGACCAAGGAAGGAAAATCCCAAATCAGTCGACCAACACCAACACTCTGTCAAGTGCAATGTTAATGGAATATGCATCTACAATTGAATGCAATGTTTTCCAAGAAATTCCACATGACATATGGTACTTAGATTCAGGCTGCAACAATCATATGACTGGCAATTTAAATTTTCCAGTATAGATAATTCAGTTCAAACTGATGTTACACTTGGAAACAATGTCCAAGTCACTATTTTGGGAAAAGGCACTGTTGGTATTCTAACCAAACATGGGGACAGTAAGTTTATTCCTGATGTATATCATGTCATAGGTATGGAACATAATTTGTTAAGCATTGGGTAGCTGATAAAAAAAGGTTACAAATTCTACATAGAAGATGATCACTGTGTGATTAAAGACAAGCGTCTAAGAAAACAGCTGATAGCAAAAGTTCCAATGACAAGCAATCACTTGTTTCCATTGAGGATAATTCTAGACATGAAAGGAAAGACAAATACAGGGGTTTCATTCAAGGAAGAAAGTAAAGAAGCAGTCAAGCACTTTGACAAGAAATAAAATGACAGCGCTAATTTTCATGCTGCATTTCAAACATAAGTTCAGGATGAGTCCTGGATATGGCATTTCAGATTTGGACATCTAAATTTTGGTGGGTCGAATCTACTTCACACAAATAATATGGTGAAATGATTTCCTTTGATCGACAAACCATAAATGGTTTTTGAAGGCTTCATTTTTGGAAAGCAACATAGAGAGACTTTTCCAGTCAGAAAGACATATAGAGCATGCACACCACTTGATATTGTGCACTCTAATATTTGTGGTCCAATGTAGACATCATCCATTGGTGGCTGCAATTATTTTCTTAATTTTATTGATGACTACTCAAGAAAAACATGGGTATATTTTCTAAAAAATAAATCTGATGCATTTAGTTATTTTTAGCAGTTCAAGGCACTCGTGGAGAACCAAAGCGGACATGACATCAAGATATTAAGGACCGATAGAGGAGGTGAATATGTTTCGAATGAATTTCTAAATTTTTGTAAGACCTATGGCATACAAAAGCAATTCACTACACGGTATACACCTCAGTAGATTGGTGTCGCTGAAAGAAAGAACATAACCATTATAGAGATGGTGCGCATCATGATGGAATCCAAGAATTTTCCAAATGAATATTGGGTTGAAGCAGTCACAACTGTTGTATATATCATGAACCGGTGTCGAACAAAGAGCGTGAAGAACAAATTTCCTCAAGAAGTATGGACAGATATGAATCACAATGTTTCTCATTTAAAATTTTTTGGCTGTGTTTCATATGCTCATGTTCTAGATGAGCTAAGAAATAAATTAGACAAGAAGGGAGAGAAACGTATTTTTGTTGGCTATTCTGAAGACACAAACCATACAAGTTGTATGATACTGACACAAGGAAATTCATAATTAGTTGATATGTTCAATTTGTCAAGAATGAATCATGGGATGGAACTTTCGACATAAATGTCAAGATTGTGTCAAATGTCGACAATGATGACATGACAGAGGAAGTGGTTCAAGAACCACATGTAAGTCAACTAGTTGCAGCACCATCGACTCCCATGACACCGACACATGGTTTAGCACAAGGAACATTGACACAAGTTGCAGCTCAAGCTACACTAACAAGCATACCAAGAGGACAACTTACTCCATCAAGTATTTTGTCGAGGTCAACATCGACATAATTAGTGAAGACAAGAAGTATTCGTGAAATATATGAAACTGGTACACCAAGTTCATTCTCTCTCTTTGCATTATTTTCTTATGTATATTATCCACTAACATTTGAGGAAGCTGTCAAAGAATAAGTATGGGCACAAGCCATGGAGAAATAGAATGTATTGAGAAGAATCAAACATGGGAGCTGGTTGATGTACCAAAAGATAAAGATGTAATCAACATCAAATGGATTTACAAGAACAAGCAAGATGCCAATGGGAATGTGCAGAAGCACAAAGCAAGAATGGTAGCAAGAGGGTTAACATAGTAGCCTGGCATAGATTTTAGTGAAAATTTTGGTCCTATCGTACGCATGGATATAGTCAGAACAGTCTTGGCCATTACTGCACAAAACAAATGGTATGTTTATCAAATGGATGTTAAGTCAACATTTTTGAATGGCTATCTAGAAGAGGAAGCATATGTGGAACAACCACAAGGCTATGAAGTTCCAGGTCAAGAGCATAAAATGTACAGGCTGAAAAAGGCACTCTATGGTTTGAAGCAAGCTCCTATAGCTTGGTATAGTCGGATTGATTCCTATCTCACTGAAAATGGATTTCACAGAAGTGAAAGTGAACCGACTTTGTACACAAAATTTTATGAGAAAGGTAAGATGCTAATTCTCTGCTTGTATGTAGATGATTTAATATTTACTGGTGACTTTGGCATAGGATGTTTTAAAGCAGTCATGGAAAGTCATGAATTTGAAATGACTGATTGGTGATTATGAAATTTTTTATGGGCATTGAAGTCCAGTAGTCTGAAATTGGTATATTTATATCACCATCAAAATATGCAAGTGCAATTTTAAAAATATTTAATATGTCAAATTGCAAGACAGCCCCAACACTAGTAATAATAGGTTTAAAATTGAGCAAGGATGATGATGGATCAATTGTAGATCCTACACTGTTTAAAAGGTTGGTTGGTAGTATTATGTATTTAACAGTGACAAGACCAGACATCGTGTATGGAGTAAGTATGATCTCAAGATTCAGGGATTCACCAAAATATTCTCATTGCCAAGCAGGTAAAAGAATTATGAGGTATGTAAGTGGCACCCAAGACCTTGTCATTATGTATTCAACCTCAGAAAATTTTCAACTCATTGGCTACACTGACAGTGACAATGGAGGCAGCATAGATGACAGGAAGAGTACATATGGGTACACATTTCATTTTGGTACAGGTGTTGGTTTATGGGATTCAAAGAAACAACCCATAGTAACTCTGTCTTCAGCAGAAGCAGAGTATGGTGTGGCTACAAGTGCTACATGTCAAGCCGTTTGGATGCAGAGAATTTTGACATATCTGTCGCTGAACCAACAAGAACCAACAAGAACCAACAACCATTTTCTGCAACAACAATTCATCCATTGCATTGTCTAAGAAACATGTGTTCCACAAGATAACCAAGCACATCGACACAATGTTTCATTTCATAAGAGAATTGGTGAGAAACAAAGAAATTTGTTTAGAATTTTGCAGGTTTGAAGATCCGATTGCAAACATCTTTACAAAACCATTGGCAAGGGATACATTTCAGTATCTACGTAGTTATCTTGGAATGACACGTTATACACAGTGAAATCTGTCATACACAGAGCAAGTTTAGGATCTGAATCATTTTGTAAAATTATGTTTAAAAAAAATCCCCATCTTGTCATAATTAGGGGGAGTGTTGGAAAAATTAATTAATCACAGTTCTGTATAAGATCTCAGCCGAGTCTGTCAGATTCCCTATCAGTTTATATATCTATTAGACAGTCTCACAAGAGTGAAGAGTTCATGACTCTATAATGTAAACCAGTCAAATTAAATTTCTGAAGCTAAGTTGTTAGGTAGATAGTTATTACAGTATTTAAGGGAAAGTCAGCAGATTCATGGAGAAGCAAATTCTAGTTTGCCTATAAATAGAAGAAGAAGGTTTTAAATTAAGTTAGACACAACATACACAGCAGAGAGAACTTGGAGAAAATTATGAGTAGAGAGTGAAGAGGATAGTGTTGAACCTCAAGCTTCCGTGGGTTTGAAAATGTCAAGAGCATATAGCTCTATGTTATGTCCTGACACGTTATATAAATCAAATAGTTTATGGTTGAATACATGTTTATTTAGACACAAATTCTCTCCGAAATTACTTGAGTAAATGTTGTTTACATTTATGGTTTGAGTGAAATGCCAAAGAATCCACAAACATTTCACCTAGTAAAATTTCCAGGCTTTACGGTGCAGTGGTAGACTCAAGCATTCCTAAATGTTTGGTTATATGGTTTTGTAATTCTATCCAATTGTTATTGTGTCAAGTTTTACTTCATGTTATCAGTCGGTGAAAAATATTATCGATTTCATAATTCTTTAGACCAAGAAACTTCCTTTATGAAAATTGATTAAAAGTGGTTAAGTCGAAGTAAACCAAGCGAAGTAAAACGGTCGAAGTAAACTTGTCGAGTAAGTCTATAAACCTATTGAAGTGAAGTGAGTCAGTGAACCGAAAAGTAAGAACTTATCGAGGTAAAACGATTCGGGTTGAAAAGTCTGACCAATTTTATTCTTTTAAAAACTTGTTGAAATATTTTAGTAGACTTGTCTAGTCGGAGTTAGACAAGTTTTACCCGAGAAGCAAAAAGAAAAAGGAATTCAAAGTCAAATTTTCCCTTTCCATTCTTTGAGTTTATGTTTTATATTTTTCATTTTTTTGTTGTAATTTATACACGAGAGAGCCTATAGGAATTACCGTTTCCTCCCACCAGTTTTTGATATTTAGCTTGAAATATGGGTGGTTGAGCCATAATTATTTAAAATGAAAAAAGGTTTTTTCTGACTTGATCTACCATGAGTCCATTGTGGACAGATGGGCTAGTGGTATGAACCATTTGTAGCTAGGATAGAGGTTGACTGCTCATCTTCCCTATTGTAGATATTGTTAGTGTGGATATTGTTAGAGATGAGGAAATTACCTAATACGGAGGAAATTTGATGTTGCTTATCTCTCCTATTATTCCAAGTGTGAGTACCATTAGTTGTCTCTAAATTGACCAGCTGGTTTCTTTCTATGAACCGCTTAAAGGAAACACCATCCCTATCACTGGTCTTCTTATTCCACCTTTTCTTTTCCAGCAGATCAATGATCATGTTGAATTCTCCTCCTAGGATCGAGTGATCTTCCTAATGAAGATCCCAAAACCATTAGAGGTGATTGAGAAGATTAGTCTTTTGATCAGTTGTATGAGGCCCATAAATATTAGTGATCAAACCTTTCTTATTTGTACCTATCAAGTGAAAACTTGTAGAAATAGTTTTGGGGGTTTCCACAAAGTTTTTCAACACTATTTTTGGTGGGTTCGAGAGTCCAAAACCTCCTAAGGATATCATAGATTCCACAGCAGTGACTTTGGATAAGTTCTAGATCTTTTTGCAACTCTATCTAAGGTTTGAGTTGAGCACTTGGTTTTTTGAAGCATGAGAATAGTATGTTTTTCCATAGCGATTTTATTTTTGAGGAGACATTCCTTGGATGGGATATTTAAGCCTCTTGTGTTCTAGGAGATTATGTTCATTTAGGATGAGGGGGGAGAGTAGAGAAGAAATTCGTTAGTTGATTATATTGACCTCAGTCTAGCATTAGGTTTCCCACCTTGTCCAATCTTTGTCAATTGGTCTTACACCCTATCTATTTATCCTTCTAATGTTTTGTTTTAAGATATTTTTTCCCGCAGTCCTTGACTCCTAGACTAGTTTCTTTGGCTATAAATTTGGGACATTTGTTTGAAGTGGTACTTGCTTTTATTACTACTTGTTTAAATATTTACAATTAGGGATCTAAAATAGTGATCTTTTGTTTTCATGCTTCCTCTAGCTCTTGAGGATCAAGATCCCCCATTTTTGTGTCATCCATGTCTTCTAGGAGATCTGGAATATCAACATATGAGTTGATCTTTTCTAAATTTTTGTTTTGTTGGGAGGTACCTTGATTTTTTGGATTGGAAGATTCAGTTTCTCCAGGGAAATTGGACATACAATCGAATTGATTATGGGTAGGAAGGATTTTTTCAAAGGAACGAGCGGGAGGATTTTTGTTATTTATTCTTCTTCTTGCTACTTTTGAAAATCCATCTTGGTATTTGTCTTTCGAGGGGTCTAGAGGGGTTGTTATTTTTTTAATAGAGAAGTATCATAAAATATGACCATGCTCATGGAAATTCCTACAATGGAAGGAGATATGCTCATAATATAGAGTTTGGAGCCATTCAGAGTCCATGTAGTCTAGACATATGGCTTCCGAAAGGGGTTGTAAGATGTTCTTATAGGCACAGATTCTGGAAAAGGAGGTATAACTTATGTGCTAGGTGGTTTCAGACACTTTGACAAAACGAACAGGGGTGTTTTCTATTCCTTCCACGGTTTCAAGATCCCAGTCACTACAACAAAACCCTGTGATTAACGTCTCTTTTAGCTTCCTTTTTAATGTCCACTATCACTTTTAGTGTATTTTTCATCATTTTTTGGACAAAGTGGGCGCTTTTCCATGGGATGACGTTTTTAATGGTGTTATTTGTGTCCCTTTTTAAAATTTGGTGCTATTTTGGACGCTAACTAGCATCCCAATTAGCGTCCCGATTATCGTTCCAATTACCATCCCAAATAGCATCCCAATTAGCATCCCAATTAGCATCCAAATTAGAAATTACATGATATTAATCCTAATGTCGATGAGTGATTAAGAACACTAATGGCATATGAGTGACCATAATGACAATGATGATGATGATTTTGTTGATGATGTACTTAATGCTGATGATGATGATGATAATGAGGATGATGATCAATATGATGTTAATGTACCATATGGAATTGATGATGATGATGATGATGACAACGTCGATGTGCACGATGACGATGCATGTCACAATACTTATGGATACTACAAGACTTGAGATATTGGAGTTAATAACAAGTAATAGAGGTTGTGAGTTGTTGAATATAAAAATATTGTTAGCAATTGGGTTTTACATTGAATGATATGGCCATTGGGTTTAGTAGTCCCCCCCCCCACCCCACCTCCCTACACCGCCCTTGCAGAAAGGTAGTACAATACCACCTATCATGGTGCTACCAAAATGTCACCCTACAAGGTTGTTTTGGACAACCTCCCCATCCATACCCTCATTTTTACCAAGAAAATACAAGGCACAAGAAGTGGATATCAATATTAACACAAAATATAACTTTCTTTGTACTCTTCAGGACATTTTGGTCTTGTTTTAAAATGGAATGAAGCAACAAGCATTTCAATAATGATGATAGTGTTACTTTGAAGAAGTGGATCAAATGTTTTTACATATTTGGCCTTATAAACGGACATCTCTCAAGGAAAAAAGAAATTAGTTGCTCAAGTTTTATGGCCCCTATGAAATCTTCCAACATTACGCTAAACTATTGACCAATGTTTGATTCCCATGGGATTTATTTTACATAGTAAAAGAGTGATTTAAAACATAGAGGAAAATTCCCAACTTATAATACTAGAAGATGGGAATTCACATGGACACATACATTACACTCATACACATTGCATATCTAATATTGTCTCTATGTACTGTTCGAGAGTGACTTTTACTTGGCACTTTAAGTTAATCACAAAGGAATTTAGAGATATGAGTTGAACTTATAACACCAATACATAATGACTTGTATAACTATATTGCAAACCTAGGGTCACCTCCATATTTTATTTAGGTCTACCATTTTTAATGTGTAGGTCCTACTTTTTTTCTACAATATTCAAAGATGAACTAATAAGATTTTATCATTCACCCCCTTTAAGAATTTAATGAGGAACTAGTAATATTTTCTTAAAAAAAAAGAGTTGCCCTGAATTGATGGGTCTTTGAATCAATCTGCAATATTAAAATTTACAAAATTGGGGTTAGGCATGATCAATTCGAACAAACCAAAATTAATATCACTCAAAAAAATAGTTGATATTTAATATATTATATATTAATATATAATATAATAATATATAGATTAGGGTCTACCTTTGAATTCGAAGAATCCCTAAATCTGATAATAGGCCCAATGCACTGATCATAGAACTTTGGGAGAGATTCCATTGAGTAATAAAATTGGAAAAGGTGAATGTTAGGGAATTTGGGATTCATAAGAGGTTCTTATAAGTCAAACAAGCAATTTCTCAAGGTGATCAAAATTTTACCTAAATACCACAATATCGTGGAATTTGGGAACTTGGAATTGACTAAAAAATCAGAGGCAGTTAGAAACCCAAGCCACACAATCTTATTTAATGTTGGCCTTGGAAGAAGTGCAATTACAAAAAATGAGATGCCCAATATTCATAGCATAGCTCAAGACCAAGGCTACACAATGATGTTTGTTAGCATAATGTACCCAATCTTGTTCATGTATATAATGCCTCTGCAAATGGTGATTATGACGATATAAGAAATTAGTTCAAGGGGTGTCTAAAGGGACTCTTATTTATTATAAGGATCCCATGGTTAAGCCTCACATTCTCTACATACCCTTAGTATTATGAAACCGAATATTCTAAACAATAAACTATAAAAATACATAAAACAATTCAAGGACAAAGACATATTAAATAATTTGTCTACTCAATCACATTATCACAATTGAATATTTATAGAGGAAAACAGTTTGCACCTTATAACCAATCATTGTTTCCCACCTCAACAATGCTCTTAGGTCCAACCTTCCATCTTGTAACTAGTCTTATTTGTTTTTTATCTCTTTGTCTTCTCAATTTCCTCTTTCCCTTCACCAACTTCATCTTGACAAGAAACTCTTTACTCAAAGGAGCCAATTAGACCTCCTTTAGGTTCATCACTTTTATAAGCTTTTCCTTCAACGTGCATGTGCCTCATATGCAACAACTTTTCCCCACAACACTTCATCTTCCGTGCATGCCTTGATGCCCAAACCTTTGTCCATGCACTTTTCTTCTTCACACCAACATTTTGGTACACATCGAACCTTTTATTCACCATTATCTTCCTACACCCAAACCATTATCTCTCACACTCACTTTTATTATACCTTGTTTGATCTACATCCACTATGCTTGCCATTTCCAATGACTTCTTGAGAGGTAAATATTATTTTAAAACATACATAAGATTAATCTTGTAATATGTAATAATAATGTGGATAAAAACACTAATTCTATCATGCCACCCATTCTTGTTTGGATACATAGTTACCATAAGGAAAAATGAAAAAATGCATTATTATCCCTAAATACATACATAAATAGACAAACAAGTATATAATAAAAATAAAAAATCCCAAATCCCATCAATTAGGTTTAATTTAATAATAACCTAATTTAATAATAATAATATTGTATAGGGATGTACAAAGTATTAAAATTTCGCGTGTGAGAATAGAAAAGGCCTTAGATAAAAAAAATAGCAATTTTATTATCATAGCTCACACATTTTTCTCCTTTGATGTGATGTGCTATAAATGTTTCCATCTTATTACCACACTTACGATTTGAGCCCTATCTCGAGTGTTTCCCATCACCCACCGCAACAACATAAGTAGATTTTATTTCACAGTAATAAAACAATAGGAATTCTCTACCCTTCCAAGTTTTTTTTCAATTTCCATTGAGATCCAAATTCATAATGTCTATCTCTTTAATTTTCCCGCCTCTACCAAAAAGCAGACAATGAAAAGAGATTCCCACCACTACCCAAAAAGCAGACAATGAAAAGAAGAGATGAACCAGAGATCCATGGCAAACGTTTCCTCTACCCAGAAAACAAACAATGAAAAGTGATGAACCATAGATCCACGTAAAATGTGTATTTGATAGTAACTCTAAAGGAATATTTTATTTTTCTAGTGGCTACCCAACCACTAGTCAGGGTTTTAATGGTTTTGATATACCGTGTCGTTGCTGGGCTTACATTTTTACAGGCATGTATGTCGAGGAGATTATTTTAGAGGGTTTCAATTCTTACACCACAAGAATGATGGTGTCCAATTTTGAACCATTTTCAATTCCATAATAGGGCTAAACGACTCCAAGAAATCGAATATTTTGGATTCCATCTTCTTAGTGCGGAACGAGTTAATGTAGTGAACTCCACACCCTACTCTTTGGACATGGATAATAATCACCACTTATGGGATATGAAGCCTCTTCCTAGCGCCTATTATTTTGGTGCAGCTGAACATGCAGGAAATAGTGTTCAAGTAGGACCAGGTTGGATTCACCAAGGCCACCATTTCCATTGTCTTGGATAAATCCAACACAAACTACATCCCCATTGGCTACAAGGACTACAGTGGGATCACCGTCACTCATAGTTATTTTCTCTTCCAAAAACTTGAATCTCTTTGATTCCAAAATATATATATCCTTTAAATGGATGACATGAAATGCTTGCATGGTGTGTGATGCAGGGCTACACAACCCTACATTAAAAAATTTATTACTGGATGGAAAATAGGCCTTCCGCTACGCCACTCTAATCCATTACCAGAACTAGAAGATTTACTCTGTCTCAATCTCCTTTCATTTAGATTGACCCACTGTACTAAATATGTATGGTTTGTGGGTGCGTTCACAAAGTCTTAGTTCCTTGATCCATTCACTTCCTAGTTTACTTAGTTGACTCTAAGATCTCTCAAAACTTATACTTATTCAGTAGTCAGATTGTTGATTTCCACAATATCTTCAACATTCGGTCTACTTATAACTTTGATTGGGTTCTTAAACTATTGTTGATGTATTTGTAACTTCGGAATGTATTCACTTGTATATTTTATATATTGTATTTCATTGGTTCCCGATGTTCATATAGAGAGAATCATTAATGTAATCAAGTCATGTAAAGGCATAGATATTAACCCTCCTTTGTAAGTCGTGGGAAAAGTCGCCACAGTTGAGGGGCAGTAGGGTTATTAGAATTTCCTAGAGAAGTCGACCTTGGTAAGTAATTGTCAAGTCAGAAACTAGTATAAATAGAGAGAGAGCCTCTATATTTGACACACACACTCACCCAGCTATAACAGATAGGTGAGAGAAGAGGATCTCACACAAGTGAGAGAGAGAATAGCTGTTGGAGATCGTCTTTCTGTATTTGGGTTTTACTGCTGCCATTGGTGCTCATTCTATATCTGAGGAAGTTGTGGGGTTTTCTCCTTTATGGTTTCCCTGAGGAAAAATCTTTGTGTCTATTGTCTCTTGTGATTGATTGGTGTGCATGTTATTCTCTCAGATAAGATCCTAAGATCATATTGTCTAAATGATAAAAATATAACATGGTATCAGAGCTAACCTAAGAAGAAGACACTATGCAGTTGCAGAATCTAGGTCTTCTTACTTTTTGGGTCTCTCTCCAAAATCCATCAACAAAAGGAGGCTAGGATGACTCTCCATTGAAGGGCGCATCTTTCTGTCGAAGCAGAATCTGATTCTGAGTATTTTTTGGTTTTGACCTGTCACTGCTGTGGGAAATTAAGGATTTCCACAGAAGTGGAATTTTTTAGTGAGCCCAACATAGGATTTCTCTCCTCATTAAAATCAAAGTTTAGAGACCAAGATCGATTTTTTTTGTTGAGTAGAACTTCGGTAAATTCAAACCCTAATTTTTCCTGGAACCAGAAAACCAGCACTGCAAAAGATCATCTCCAACTCTAGTTTCAGCTTCTCAAATTGGTAAGATCTAAATCTTTTGTATTTCCATTTGAGGTTCTCTTTAAAGATGTCTCATCACACCAAACTTGATGAAAAGCTTGAGGGAGATGATAACTTCTGAGCATGGAAGTATAGGATCTCACTAGTTCATAAAGAAAATGAATTGGACTCTTACATCAGTGAAGAGGTTCCAGTTCCAGAGGGAGATGAGGATAATTCCTTACACAAGAAGAACTTGTTCAAGGCCAAGAGGATTATTGCTGATTCAATCAAGGATCACCTCATAACACATGTTTCCTCCCTAAAGACACCTAAAGAGATGTTTGATTCCTTGATCAAGCTATTTGAAGGGAAGAACATAAATCAGAAGATGACTTTGAGAAATCAATTGAAGAATGTGAAGATCCAGAATGCAGAGACCATACAATCATACTTTACAAGGGTCTCTCAGATCAAATAAAAACTTGAAGCAGTAGATGAAGAAGTAGAGAATGTAGAAATTGTGATGACCACCTGGAATGGTCTCCCTATGTCATGGGACTCCTTCATTCAAGTGATTTGTGCTAGAAAAAAGCTAATCACCTTCAGTATACTGTGGGAGGAATTCTTGCAAGAACAAGCTTGAATAGTAGATCGAGAAGAAAAGATCGAAAATGAACATCAAGCTCTCACAGTACATACCAAGAAAAATAGAAGGGACTATCATCATCCAAGAGGTAAGCATTCACAACAGAATAACCCTAGAAGAGATCTATCTAGTATCTAATGATATACATGTGATGAGAAAGGACACATCTACAGAGACTGTCCTAGAAACAAAGGTGGCTCTCAAAAGAAGAAGAACTACAAAATAAGACCTCATGCTCACACTGCAGAGGATGATGAACCTCCAACAAAGAAAGTCAAAGAAGAAGATTCTTCTAGTGATGAAGAATATGTTTTGATTTTTGCCCTCACAGGAATTGTCACACATGGAAGCAATGATTGGATCATAGATAGTGGGGCTTTCAAGCATATGAAGGGATTCAAAGAATCCTTTGTGAAACTATCCGAACATGAGTCACCCCACAAAGTGAAACTTGGGGAGGACTACTAGTATCCCATAAAAGGTAGTGGTGAATCCTCCTATAATCTAGAATCTAGAAAGTCTATGAAGATGAAGGATGTATTGTTTGTACCAGGACTAAAGAAGAACCTTCTCTCCATCTCTGCATTAGATATAAAAGGCATGAGGGTTGCATTTGTAGATGGCCAAGTCCTTATGTGGCCAAAGGGAAAGACTATAGATGATGCAGTTGTGATTGGAGAGCAAGAGGGAGGATTATACAAATTAAAGGGCCAACCAGAACAAACTTTGTTCCATGACTCAATAGAGCCAAATGAACTTTGGCATAGAAGGCTTGCACATGTGCAATATAGGGCACTACCACTTGCAAGAAAATCTGTTGAAGGTCTTCCATAAATACAGGAAGAACATGAAGGTGTTTACAAAGGATGTGCGAAAGGAAAGAACACAAAGAAGACATTTCCAAGTAGAGAGAGCAAGGTAACATGAATCTTGGAAATCATCCACTCCGATGTCACCCAGTTCATTGAGTGGGTATGTATACTATGTTTCTTTCATTGATTATTTTTCTAGGAAGACATGGCTATACTTCTTGAAAAACAAAGATAAAGTATTCAGTAAGTTCAAAGAATTCAAAGCCTTGATCAAGAACCACATAGAGAAAAAAATAAATACCTTTCGATTAGGCAATGGAGGATAATTCACATCAAATGAATTCAAAGAATTATGCAGAGATTCAGGGATTAAGAGGGAGTTGACCATGTTGATGTATTTGTAAATTTGGAATGTATTCATATATGTATCTTATGTATTGTAACTTGATGTTTATTCTGAGATGTATCTATAATGTAATTGAGTCATGTTGTCATGCCTCGATGTTCCGATTGGGAGGATCAATAATGTAAACAAGTCATGTCAAGTCATTATGGGTAACCCTCCGATTGTCTAAGGGTTAAAGTCCCTGCAATTCCGGGGAACTAGGGTTATTAGACTCTCCTAGTAGAGGTCGACCCTGGTAGGATTTTAGTCATGTCAGGATTAGTATAAATAGAGAACTGGAGTCTCTATTTAACACACAACTCAAACACACTCAAGTGTAGCGCGTAGTTGAGGAAGGAGAAGATACTGGGGCTAGACAAGAAGAAGATTACTGCTATCAGGAGGTCACTTACTGTTTTGGGATTTTACCATTTTGGTGTTGATTCTATCTCTGAGGAAGTTGCAGGGTTTTCTCCATTTATGGTTTCCCTGAGGAAAAACACTGTGTTCATTGTCTCTTGTGTTTGATTGCTGTACTTGTTATTCTCTCAGTTAAAGATCCTAATAATGCTAGCTTAATGTTGAAAAACTAACATGGTATCAGAGCTAACCTGAGAAGAAGAAACTGTGCAGCTGTGGGAACTAGGGCTTCCTAGTTTGTGGATCTTCCTCCACATATTTTCAGCAAAAGTAAGGTGGAATAACTCTCCTCCTTAAGGCGCATCTTTCTGTCGAAGAAGAATCCAATTCTGAGGTTTTTCAGGTTTGGACCCGACACTGCTGCTGGAAATTAGGCTTTTCACAGAAGATGAATTTTTCAGTGAGCCCAGGCTTGGATTGATCTCCTCCTCAAAATCGAAGTTAGGGACAAATTTCAAGGCAATTGGGTGGATAGATCTTCGAAAAAGCAAAACCCTAATTTGCTCCTGATCCAGTATTGCAGGATTTCAGCTCCAAATCCAAATCTGACATCTTAACCTGGTAAGATCTAAATCTTTTGTATTTCCATTTGAGGTTCTCAGTTTAAGATGTCTCATCATACCAAGATTGATGAAAAGATTGAGGGAGCTGATAAATTCCGAGCCTGGAAGTATAGGATCTCCTTGGTCCTAGAAGAGAATGAATTAGACTCTTACATCCATGAGGAGGTTCCGGTTCCAGAGGGAGATGAGGCAAAAGCCTTGCATAAGAAGAAGATGGTTATGGAAAAGAGGATCATTGCTTATTCTATCAAGGATCACCTTATACCTCAGGTGTCCTCTCTTAAGACACCTAAAGCTATGTTTGATGCCCTAACCAAATTATTTGAAGGGAAGAACATAAATCAGAAGATGACTGAGGAATCAACTAAAGAATGTGAAGATTCAAAATGCAGAGACCATCCAGTATTACTTCATAAGGGTTTCTCAGATCAAGGAACAATTAGAAGCTGTAGATGAAGAAGTGGAGAATGCAGAGATTGTGATGACAACTCTGAATGGCCTTCCTAGGTCATGGGATTCTTTCATCCAAGGAATTTGTGCCAGACTCGAAATTAGTCAAATTTAGCAGACTATGGGAAGAATGTTCTCAAGAAGAAGCATAGATAGCAGCTCAAGAAGAGAAGATGGGAAGTAAAGACCAAGCTCTCACAGTTCACTCCAAGAAAGGCAGAAGAAGTACTCATCACTCCAAAGGTAAGAATCCTCATCATAGAGATAACAATAGAAAGAACCTATCTAGATTAAGATGTTATACATGTGATGAGATAGGACACTTTGCAAAAGAATGTCCTAAGAACAAAGTCCACTCTCATAAGAAGAAGGGGAACAAAAGAAGACATCATGCTCATGCTGCAGAGGATGATGAACCATCCAAGAAAAGAACCAGATATGAAAGGGAAGGTTCTTCAAGCGAGGATGAATATGTTTTGATTTACTATGTGATTTCATTAATAAAGAACCTTCCAGTTATGAAGAAGCAGCAGAATGGAAAGAATGGAAGGATGCTATGATCGAATAATACCAATCGATCATGAAGAATGATGTTTGGGATGTTGTCCCAAGACCGAAAGGGAAGTTAGTTGTAACCTCCAAATGGATCTACAAGATCAAGCATGCTGTAGATGGTAGCATTGAAAAATATAAGGCAATATTTGTGGCTTGGGGTTTCTCTCAGAAAGAAGGAATAGATTATGAAGAAACCTTTGCACCTGTAGCCAGATACACTTCCATCAGATCGATACTTGCTCTGGATGCAGTGATGAAATGGAAGATACACCAGATGGATGTCAAGACTGCCTTCTTGAATGGTGTAGTGGAAGAGGAAGTGTATGTAGAGCAGCCACTCGGTTTTGAGACACATAACAAAGAGTCTCATGTATGTAGATTGAAGAAAGCCCTATACGGTTTGAAACAGGCACTCAGGACCTGGTACGGCAGAATTGATAGCTTTCTATCTAGTTTGGGCTTTACCAAGAGTAAAGCAGATTCCAACCTTTACTACAAGGTTGAATATGGAAACCCAGTGATGCTTCTACTATATGTAGATGATCTATTTGTGACAGGTACGGATGGGTTGATTGTTGATATGAAGAGAAATCTTGCTGCTGAGTTCGAAATGAAGGACTTGGGGATGATGCATTACTTTCTAGGTATGGAGGTGTGGTAGAGTGCAAATGGAATCTTCCTTGGATAAGGGAAGTATGCAGTAGAGATCCTAAAGAGGTTTGGGATGATGGACTCCAAGGCTATGGCCACACCTATGGCATCAAACCTGAATCTATTGAACAATGATTCATCAGAGTCGGTTGATGCTACGATGTATCGTCAGATGATTGGGTCATTGATGTACCTGACGAACACGATACCATATATTTGCTTTGTTGTGAACACCTTGAGCCAGTTCCTGATAGATCCAAGACATGTTCACTTGATTGCTGCAAAGCATATTCTGAGGTACCTGAAGGGTACAGTTGATTATGGGCTCAAGTACGATGTGAATCAGAAGATTAACCTGGAGGGTTATGTTGATTTAGATTGGGCAGGCAGTGCCATCGATAGGAAGAGCACTTCAGGGTGTTGCTTCAGTATGGGATCAGATCTCTTGGTTTAGCAGGAAGCAATCCTGTGTGGCATTGAGTACAGCTGAAGCAGAGTATGTCGCATCTTGTTTAGATATTTATGAGGCAGTATGGCTACAGAAGCTACTATCTAATTTATTTAATCTCCAGTTGGATGCTACTTGTCTACATTGTGACAACCAGAGTTGCGTAAAGTAGAGAATCCAGTGTTCCATGACAAGTCGAAGCATATCGAGATCAAGTACCACTATATCAAGGATATGGTGCAGAGGGGAGTAGTGAAGCTCTAGTATGTTGCGACGGAGGAACATATAGCTGATGTATTGACAAAGCCATTGGCTAGGGTGAAGTTTGAGTACTTCAGCGAGAAGCTTGGTGTTCTCCAGATAGAGGTTTCCTCCAAGGGAAAGTGATGAGTTCCATAGCCATTCTGACATGGTGAGAGGATTGGTTCCTTCCATGGTCAGATGCAAGGGCTGAGCCATTCTGTCATGGTGAGAGGATTGGTTCCTTCCATGTCAGATATGAGTGCTGAGATCCATAGCCATTCTGACGAGTAGGTCAGATATAAGGGCTGAGCCATTTTGTCATGGTGAGAGGTTTGCTTCCTTCCATGTCAGTTATGAGTGCTACCCATTCTGTCGAGTAGGACATATGTAAGGGAAATTGCCATTATTTGAATGGAGCTGCCTAGTGAGGTACCAGGAGAACTCAGTCTAGGACTGAGTAGCCATTCTGATGTGATAGAGGGATGTGCTCCCACTTGATCAGATGTAAGGGTTAAACCATTCTATCATGGCTAAAGGATTAAGTTCCTTCCATATCAGATGTGATTGTTGGCCATTCCGATGAGCAGGTCGGATGTAAGGGCAACTACCATTCTCTAGGAGAATGGAGGCACCTGGTCAGTTACCAGGTAGCTCAGTTGAGGAGGACTGGGGGCCATTCTGATGTGACTTTAGGATTGGTTCCTACAAGATCAGATATGAGTGCAGAGCCCTTCCATCATTGTGAGCAAGATGTGTTCCCTCCTGGATGGATGTAAGTGTAGAGCCTTTTCATCATTCTGAGCAGGATGTGTTCCCACCTGGATGAATGTAAGTGCAGAAATCTTTCATCATTGTGAGCAGGATGTGTTCTAGCCTGGATGAGAGTCTTTCATCATTGTGGTAGGATGTGGTTCCGGCCTAGATGGAAGAATAGAGATCTTCCATCATTGTGGTAGGATGTGTTTTCATCCTGGATGAAAGTACGAAAAACTTCCATCATTGTGGTAGGATGTGGTTTTGGCCTGGATGGAAGTAAAAAACTCTTCCATCATTGCGGTAGGATGTGGTTCTGGCCTGGATGGAAGAACATAGATCTTCCATCATTGTGGTAGGATGTGGTTCCAGCCTAGATGGATGTGAGTATTGTTCCTTTCTAACGAGTAGGTCAGATATAAGTGTTGAAGAAGACCTACATGGAGGCTAGGCCTACAACCAGCATGAAAAAGGACTGGCTCTATAGAAATTCTTCTGACGAGAAGAATCATGAGATAGCACCAGTGATGATCAAGATCAAGTGATGATCCAAATCCAGTGATGATGGCCAGTGATGATGATCCAGTAGTGATGATCTAGATCAAGTGATGATCCAGATCTAGTGAAGATGCCCAGTGATGATCTAGATCGAGAGATGATCCATATTCGAAGATGAAGAGGACTTGAAGATGAAAATGACTTGAAGACTCAGAAGACTTGAGATGTAGAAGATGAGATGATCCAGCTGATACAGAGAAGAAGACCAGTACTGAAAATTGTGTCGAAAGAATACCTTCCTAGTTAATAGGGAGTGTTGATGTATTTGTAACTTCAGAATGTATTGATCTATGTATATTATGTATTGTAACCCGATGTTTATTCCGGGATGTATCTATAATGTAATTGAGTCATGTTGTCATTCCTCGATGTTCCGACTGAGAGGATCAATAATGTAAAAAAGTCATGTCAAGTCATTATGGGTAACCCTCTGATTGTCTAAGGGTTAAAATCCCCATAGTTCCGGGGCACTAGGGTTATTAGACTCTCCTAGTACAGGTTGGCCCTGGTAGGGTTTTAGTCATGTCGGGATTAGTATAAATAGAGAACTGGAGTCTCTGTTTAACACACAACTCATACACACTCAAGTGTAGCACATAGTTGAGGAAGGAGAAGATACTGGGGCTAGACAAGAAGAAGATTACTACTGTCGGGAGGTCACTTACTGTTTTGGTGTTGATTCTATATCTGAGGAAGTTGTGGGGTTTTCTCCATTTATGGTTTCCTCGAGGAAAAACACCGTGTTCATTGTCTCTTGTGTTTGATTGTTGTACTTGTTATTCTCTCAGTTAAAGATCCTAATAATGTTAGCTTAATGTTGAAAAACTAATAGACCACTCCATATAATCCACAACAAAATGGGGTTGCAGAAAGGAAGAATAAAACGATTATGGAAGCTGCAAGGGAAATGCTTCATGATCAAGATCTTCGCATGCATCTATGGGCAAAAGCTGCTAGGACAGTTGTGTATGTATAGAACCGTACTCCACATAGAATACTTGAGAATAAGACACCTGAAGAAGTATTCTTCGACAAGAAACCAGAAGTCAATCTTCTCAAAATATTTGGCTCTCCAGTGTACATACACATTTCGAAAGAAAAGAGGACAAAATTAGATCCTTCAGGAAAGAAGGGCATATTTGTGAGATATAGTGAAAGCTTGAAAGCTTACAAAATATACTTCCCAGGATTCAAGAAGATTGATATTAGTAGAGATGTAACAGTTGACGAACACTCAGCTTACAACAAATCTAGAAAGAGACCCGTTGAAGACCCTTAAGAAGTAGAAGCACCCAAGATTCAAGATACAACTATGAATGATGCAACTCAAGAAGAAGATTGAGAAATAGAACAACTCCAGGAACATGTAGATCCACTCCATGAGAAGAATCCTTACAAGAGGAAAACTGCATGGGTACGAGAAGCTATCCAAGGTGTAGAAAGATATTGGGCTCCACAAGAAATGCACAGAGACAGGAAAAGAACTAGGTCCTACTCCGGTTATGTAGCCCTATTATGTGACATCATTGATAAATAACCTTCCAACTATGAAGAAGTGGAAGAAAAGAAAGAATGGAAGAATGTTATGATTGAGGAATAACAGTCGATCATGAATAATGATGTCTGGGATGTTGTCCCAAGACCAAAGGGGAATTCTGTTGTGACTTCCAAGTGGATCTACAAGATCAAGCATGATGTAGATGGAAGCATAGAGAAATATAAAGCAAGGTTTGTGGCTCATGGCTTCTCCCAGAAAGAAGGGATAGATTATGAAGAAACATTTGCACCTGTATCCAGATACACTTTCATCAGATTAGTACTTGCTATGGCTGCAGTAATGAAATGGAAGATACACCAAATGGATGTCAAGACTACTTTCTTGAATGGTGTAGTAGAAGAGGAAGTGTATGTGGAGCAGCCACTCGGTTTTGAGACACATGACAGGGGAACTAATGTGTGTAAATTGAAGAAATCCCTGTATGGTTTGAAAAAAGCACCCAGGACATGGTACGGTAGGATTGACAACTTCCTAACTAGTTTGGGATTTTGCAAGAGTAAAGAAGATTACAACCTTTACTACAAGGTTGAAGAAAGGAACTCAGTGATAATCCTATTGTATGTAGATGACATGTTTGTAACAGGTGAGGATGGGTTGATTGTTGACACAAAGAGAATCTTGCTTTCGAGTTCGAGATGAAAGACTTAGGTATGATGCACTACTTTCTAGGCATGGAGGTGTGGCAGAGTGCATATGGAGTCTCCTTGGGACAAGGGAAGTATGCAATAGATATCCTGAAGAGGTTTAGGATGATATATTGCAAGGCCATGACCACACCTATGTCATCGAACCCGAAGCTATTGAGTGATGCTTCATTAGAGTTAGTTGATGCTACGATGTATCGTTAGATGATTGGGTCCTTGATGTACCTGACAAACACAAGACCAAATATTTTCTTTGCTATGAACACATTGAGCCAGTTCTTGGCAGATTCAAGACATGTTTACCTGATTGCTGCAAAAAATATTTTGAGGTACCTGAAGGGTACAATTGATTATGGGCTTAAGTATGAGGTGAATCAGAAGGTTAACCTGGAGGGTTATATGGATTCGGATTGGGAAGGAAGTGCCATTGATAGGAATAGCACTTCAAGGTGCTACTTCAATATGGAATTAGGTGTGATCTCTTGGTTTAGCAGGAAGCAGTCCTGCGTGGAACTGAGTACAGCCGAAGCAGAGTAGGTAGCAGCTTGTTCAGCTAGTTGTGAGGTAGTGTGGCTGAGGAAGATACTGTCTGATTTGTTTGATCTCCATTTGGATGCTACTTTTATATATTGCAACAACCAGAGTTATGTGAAGTTGTCAAAGAACCTGGTGTTCCATGACAATTCGAAGCATATCGAGATCAAATATCACTATATCAAGGATATGATGCAGAGAAGAGCAGTGAAGCTCCTATCTGTTGTGATGGACAAATAGATAGCTGATGTGTTGACCAAGCCATTATCCAGAGTGAAGTTTGAGTACTTCAGGGAGAAGCTTGGTGTTCTCCAGATCGAGGTTACTTCCAAGGGGAAGTGATGAGTCTGTGATCCTTTGTGACATGGTGGTAGGATTGGTTCCTCCCATGGTGAGAAGTAAGTGATTTTCCTTTGTGACATGGTGGTAGGATTGGTTCCTCCCATGGTCAGAAGTAAGTGTTGTGCCTTTGTGACATGGTGGTAGGATTGGTTCCTCCCATGGTCAGATGTAAGTGTTGTGCCTTTCTGACATGGTGGCAGGATTGGTTCCTCCCATGGTCAGACATAAGTGTTGTAGAACTACATCCAACGTGAAAAAGGGCTAGCTCTGTAGAGGAATACCTTGTAGAGGGAAAGGCCTACATCCAGCATGAAAAAGGGTTGGCTCTGTAGAACTACATCCAGCATGAAAAAGGGTTAGCTCTATAGAGGAAGACCTTGCAGAGGGAAAGGCCTACATCCAGCATGAAAAAGGGTTGGCACTGTAGAACTACATCTAGTATGAAAAAGGGTCGGCTCTGTAGAACTACATCCAACATGAAAAAGGGCTAGCTTTGTAGAGGAAGACCTTGCAGAGGGCAAGGCCTACATCTAGCATGAAAAAGGGCTGGTGCTGTAGAACTACAACCAGCATGAAAAAGGGTTGGCTCTGTATATTAAATTGAGCACATAGATATGTAGATGAACAAAAAACTCACAAAATAGATCACACAATTTAGTCATAAATTGAAGAATGAAACAGTGCAAAAATGGCTTGCAGCTTGTAATGCTTTCATTAATAAAAAAAGTAATTAGATAATAATTACAATGAAGTACAATGGCTTTAATAGCCACTTGAAATTCGAATCCATGTGAGGAAGTTCGAATTAATAGACTCTACTTGACTGTAGATAACTAAGACCTTGTCTAAATCACTATCGGAGGACTCAATAGTCAACTGACCTTGTCTAAACCATAACCGGAGTTCATCGGAGCTCTAAAACACAACTCAAGTGTTACATTCAGTGTTGACTAAGGCTAACTAACTATGGTAGGTGAGAAGTGCGCCCCTCCTGAGTGCAGTCATGTAAACCTAGTGCTAACTGAATGTAGAGGACTAGAACTGAATGTAACTGACTCCTAACTTAGCTTGACTAGTCATCAACTGAACTAAACTGAACTTGGTTGGTTTCGGCACTCCCAGTGGCTCCTAAATTGTAGGGATTGGTCTAGGAGGCTCCTAAACTAATGCAATTAAGTGCAATCAATGGTAGTAAGCCTTGATTAGTGTTCCCCACACTTTAGTAACTTAAACATGTGCCCCAATTATGCCAAGTAGACCCATTGGTACTAATGAATAAAAATAGACTGGATGGACTCCCGATTTAGACATGACTCCGGATTTAGACATATGACCGAATTGGAAAAGGGAGGATTAATAATCCTAACACTATAGAGGTACATCCAACATGAAAAAGGGTTGGCTCTGTATAACTATATCCAACATGAAAAAGGCTTGGCTCTATAGAGGTACATCCCGCATGAAAAAGGGTTGGAGTTGTAGTGGAAATCCTTGCGAGAGGCAAGGTGCTGCATCCAGTATGAAAAAGGACTTGCTGTGTAGGGGAAATCCTTGCAAGAGCAAGGCAATACATCCAACATGAAAAAGGGTTGGTTCTGTTGATGAAGACCCACATGGAGGCTAGGACTACAACCAACATGAAAAAGGGCTAGCTCTGTAGAACTTCCCGTGACGAGAAGAATTAAGAGATAACACCATTTGCTCGAGATAGTGGAAACAATGATGATCCAGCTTTGATGATAATCCAACTTTGATGATGATCCAATGATGATACGGCTTTGATGATGATCTAGCTTTGATGAATGATCCAGTGATGAATACTTGTGCTGATGAATTGTGTCAAGAGAATACCTTCCTAGTTAAGAGGGAGTGTTGATGTATTTGTAACTTCAGAATGCATTCACTTGTATATTTTATATATTGTATTTCATTGGTCCCTGATGTTACTATCAGGAGAATCATTAATGTAATCAATTCATGTAAAGTCATAGAGATTAACCCTCCTTTTTAAGTTGGGGGAAAATTCCCCACAGATGAGGGGCACTAGGTTATTAGACTCTCCTAGAGAAGTCGTCCCTGGTAAGTAATTGTCAAGTCAAAAACTAGTATAAATAGAGAGTGAGCCTCTCTATTTGACACACACACTCACCCATCTATAGCACATAGGTGAGAGAAGAGGAGATCACACAAGTGAGAGAGAGAAAAATTGTTGGAGATCATCTTTCTATCTTTGGGTTTTACTGCCGCCATTGGTGCTCATTCTATCTCTAAGGAAGTTGCGGGGTTTTCTCTTTTATGGTTTTCCGGAGGAAAAATATTTGTGTCTATTGTCTCTTGTGATTGATTGTTGTGCATGTTATTCTCTCAGATAAGATCCTAAGATCATATTGTCTAAATGATAAAAATCTAACAACTATGCCAACTCTCATTGAGACAATTGGACACCCAAAAGTCATCCATAAATCTTGACTCGTTACCTACTCATTCACTTTTGAAATCATAATAGATAACAAGGGAACTTAAAAACTCAAAGTGTTTGGTTTAAAAATCAAACATACCTTTCATCGATGATTCAATCTGAACCCAAATAGTTTATAAGCCACATGTCATGGAAAGTGGACATAAATCTAGATAAATTTTAGCTGTTCATGAACTTTTTATGCATACTGTTACCTGGCCAATATGTCAAAATCTAGTAGATAGTAGTATTTTCCTAATATTTTTAAGACAATGGAAGACTGCAAATAATCTAGACACTACTCAAAAAACTTTGACGCTCTGTTTTTGGACTATTGTAATGTTCTGCTGATATTTTTTTCAGCCTTTTATAATACAAATGTGCCTTTTTTAGTTTTAAAATGATATAAAAATACCTAAATGTCTAGTGATATAATGACATTTTTATAACAAATCAATCATTATAATAAGCGCGTGTTTTTTGGCATGACAAAAAATAACTTTTAGTTTCCACATAAATGAAGTTAGTTCATTAAGATCAACATTTACCTCCATGTTTTGAAGCGATGTTGGTGTTGCATTTCTGGCTCTTTCTGTGTGGATTTGGTATTTTGCCAATATTTTGGTTATGCTTCTCACACAATAAAAATACATCTCAGCAATTTAGTACTATAAAGAGAATCAACCTCAATATATAAATTCTCTCTTCAATTGCATCTAAAAAGTACATAAAACATCGGGAATATTCAAGGAAAAATAATACATCAAGAATATCCATTGGTCTCTCTTTTTTCAAATAACAACATCACAACAAAACAATATCCATTATAGGAGCATTCAAAAGAAGACTTTGAAGTGAATTTTTTTTAATAAATTAGACATATAATGATATAATAAAGTAGACGTATAATAGTAGAATTGAAATGAAATTGAAGAAGTTAAAAATGGATGATATATTTAGAATACAAATACACAAGGATATATCTATATAATGAATCATTTTTTAATGTAATAAATTCTCTGCAAAAGTAAGAAATCATTGTGCAAAGCATATTGGGTGGTGTCGTGAACAATTAAAGAGAAGGTTTATTATTACCCTGTTATGAGAGATGGACTTTTGATTTTAAGGAATCATATAGAAAAAGTTCAATGAATGTCACAAAGTTGCGTTTCTTATAAGACACTTGGGTTTCACTATAGTTATGTTGGTTTATGGTTATTTATGGGAATGTAGACTATGTGGGTTTGTGCAGACTAAAAGAAGCTGAATATTATATTATTTGGTTTTTTAATTGAATATTCCCATACTTTATCTATATTTTTTTTAATCCAAATGATAGTTTATGTATGTTTTTTAAATCCAAATAATAGCTCTGGAGATGTGTGTTGCCATGTGGTGCACAGTAAGGTTTTTGTAATGATAAGGACAAGTTAGACACATAATTTTCCAACATAGAGATTTTGTTGCTTTATTTTATATGCATAATGTGTTAATGTATTTGTAACTTTGGAATGTATTCACTTGTATATCTTATATATTATACCTCGATGTTCCTATCAGGAAGTATCAATAATGTAATTGAGTCTTGTCATACCCTGATGTTCCTATTGAGAGAATCAGTAATGTAAACAAGTCATATAAAGTCATAGAGGGTAACCCTCCTTATTGATCAAGGGTTAAAGTCCCTGCAGTTGTGGGACACTAGGGTTATTAGACTCTCCTATAGAATTTGGCCCTGGTGAGTTAATGTCAAGTCAAAAACAAGTAGAAATAGAGAGTGAGCCTCTCTATTTATCACACAGTCACTCACATTCAGTTGTAGCGCATGAGTGAGAGAGAATGAGCTAGGATAAGAGAGAGAACAACTCTAGGAGATCATCTTACTGTCTTTGGGTTTTACTACTACCATTGGTGCTTATTCTATCTCTAAGGAAGTTGTGGGGTTTTCTCCTTTATGGTTTCCCCGAGAAAAATATTTGTGTCTATTTTCTCTTATGTTTGATTGATGTGCATGTTATTCTCTCAGATAAGATCCTAAGATAATACTGTCTAAATTGATAAAAATCTAACATGGTATCAAAGCTAACCTAAGAAGGAGACATTGTGCAAATGCAAAAGCTAGGGATTTTTAATTTTTGGGTCTCTCTCCACAATCCATCAGCAAAAGAAGACTAGGCCAACTCTCCATTGAATGGCGCATCTTCTTGTCGAAGCAAAATTTGATTCCGGACATTTTCAGTTTTTGCTGTGGGAAATTAGGGCTTTTTACAGAAGAGGAATTTTTGAGTGATCCCAGCATAGGATTTATCTCCTCATAAAAATCAAAATTTAGAGACCAAGGTCAATATTTTTGGTTGGGTAAAACTCCAGGAAATTCAAATCCTAATTTGACCCCAGGCCTGAGAAACCTTAAAATACTAAAACTGGTAGTTTTGGTAAATTTGCTATATATTGAGATTGAAGAAGGCCCATGAGCTGCAACTTCACAGGCCGAAGATAAAATCCTGATGTACCCTGTGTACACATTTTAGCCTCATATTCATTATATTATGAGAGATATGATTCCTCCAAATCAGGGTTCCAACCTCTTCCATGATTCATCCCAAAACATGACACCTAGGGAGAATTGTTATATCTTGGGATACGAAGGTCTAAATGAAATTTTTCAAGATGTTCGTGATAGGGAACAGATTGTAATTTATGTGGTAAACGTTTCATACCCTAAGGATGAGACAAGGACACGTGGAAGTCCATACAAGTTTTCTATTTTGAACAGTCCTGAAATAAGTCACCTTGGGAAAAATCTCATAAGTCCCAATTAGTGAAACCAATTCTATTCAAACCTATGGTTTTGGAAATATAATAGATGAGGTTACCTCAGTACGAAATTTCAGACATAGAGGACCTGTACTTTCAGAGATACCACAAAAACAATATTAGGAATTTCTGTAGAGGAAATTGAAAAACCAGGGCTTCCTGTTCCAGGAGATTCCCTCCACTGTTTTCAGAAAAGGAGTACATTGGACAGCTTGCCTTGAATAGGCGCATATTTCTTTCCAATCAGAATTTTAAAATTTCAAGTTTTGAAAATTAGGGTTTCTGTAACAAACCCTAGATCATCTAGATCCGGGACCAAGACGGACACCTCAAATCAGTAAGATCTAATTTTTTTCTATTTACATTTGAGGTTCTCATTTCAAAATGACCTATCACACTAGCTTGATGACAAGCTTGGTGAAGATGAAAAATTTCAAGCATGGAAGTATAAGTCTTCACTGGTTCTTGAAGAAAATGAATTGGACACCTACATAAGTGGAGAGGTTCCAACTCCAGAGGGAGATGCGGCTAAAATCCTTACACAAGAATAAATTGGTCAAGGAAAAGAAGATCATTGATAATTCAATCAAGGATCACCTTATACCACAAGTGTATTCCCTAAATACACCTAAAGATATGTTTGATTCCTTGACCAAGCTATTTGAAGGGAAGAACATAAATCAGAAGATGACTTTGAGAAACCAGTTGAAGAATGTGAAGATCCAAAATGTAGAGACCATACAGTCATACTTTACAAGGGTCTCTCAAATCAAAGAACAACTTGAAACAGTAGAAGAAGAAGTGGAGAATGCAGAAGTTGTGATAACCACTTTGAATGGCCTTCGAAGATCATGTGATTCAGTCATTCAAGGAATGTGTGCCAGAAGAAACTGATTAACTTCAAAAGACTCTAGGAAGAGTGCACACAAGAAGAAGCCTTACTCATAATAAGAGAAAAGAATATGTGAGAAACTCAAGATCAAGCACTCACGATTCAAAGAAGATCCCTCAAGCAATGAGGAATATGAAGAAATCTATTCTTGAATAACCTCTTATACATCTTGGCATTTGGATAAGAAATGATGATGTTATGAATGAAGAATATGATGAAGCTGAAGGATCAAGAAGGAGTCTACCCACAAAACGAATAAAGATAAGTATTCAATTGCATTTCATGATATTATTTTTGTTATACATTCGTTTATATTCAGTTGATGTATTATGCATGATAGAATGTTTGCATTAATGACAGTATACTACTTATATGCATGTGATGGGTAAGTAGATCATGGTGCTATACAACTCTCCATTGCTACTTATCTAGAATGAAACCTCTTTGCTGACATATTGGATTACTGTACAATCTCAATGATGTCTTGGTAGAGATGCAAGGCATCTAGAAAGTTTTCGTGGGATATGGATGAATGTTGTAGTGGCTAAAATAGTTGCATGATTATATCTTTATGCATAAGAATTTTTCATTATGAATATTCCTTATGAAATGTTTCTAACGATACAACTAATGCATTTGACTTGTAGGAAAGATCGCATACAATCACCTACAAGAAAAGAAGGATGAGACTTGTTCCGAAGAACAAGTCACGACAGTTCAAGAAAGAATCCAAGATGAAGAATAATATGACGATACTTTCAAAGAAAGAAAGAGGCCTCAGAGACACTCTAGTTAAGTGACACTGTTGAGTGACATCATTGATGCAGAGCCTTCCAGCTATGAAGAAGTAGCCAAGAGGAAAGGGAAGGAGAATACCATTTCAAGAAGAATGATGGCTAGGATGCAGTATCATGACCTGAAGGGAAGTCCGTAATGTATTACATAAGGATCTACAAGATCCAGCATGCAGTAGATGGAAACCTCATGGGATACAAGGAAATATTTGTAGCACGAGGCTTCTCATGGAAAGAAGGCATAGACTATGAAGAGACATTTGCAGCCACTAGCAGTTAAGACACATGACAAGAAGAATCATGTGTGCAAATGAAAGAAGGCCTTGTACGAACTCATGAGAAACCCATGGGATAACACATACATGAGGAGATTGAATATCACTTAGAGTGATGAAGATATTAACCTTTGCTACAATGTTGAATATGAAATCCTATAGAGGATGACAAGCTCACAGATGGGTGCGAGGAGAACATTTTGAAGATAGAGGATCTTGGTATCCAGTGACCCTAGATGGATACATAGAATATTAGTAGTAGAGGAAGCTACTTGTCACTCTAGTACAAAATGTTTCAATGCATAGAGTACGAAAGGAAAAGGGAGAATGATGCTCCACTTCAGAGGGAGTGACTGCAAAATATCCTAAGGTTCGACTTGGTACAATAGGATGGAGAGATTACTGATGACTCTAGGCATTACTGAGAGTAAAGTGGATTCCAGCCTTTACTTCAAGGTTGAAGGTGGAATAGTAGTGATGCTCCTATTATATGTCGATGACTTGTTCCTAACAGAAAATAGGAACTCATTAAAGTTGCAAGAAGGAGACTTGCTGCCGAGGTCGAGATGAAGGACTTGGGTATCATGCATTACTTTCTAGGCATGGAGGTGTGGAAAAATATGGATGGAATCTCCCTAGGACAAGGGAAGTATGCATTAGAGATCCTAAAGAGGTTTGAGATGATGGACTGCAAGGACATGACCACACCTATGGCATCGAACCTGAAGCTATTGAGTGATGCTCCACAGAGTCATTTGATGGTACAATGTATCATCGGATGATTGGGTCCTTGATGTTCCTGATGAATATGAGACTAGATATTTGCTTTGTTGTGAACACATTGAGCCAGTTCCTGACAGATCCAAGACATGTTCACCCTATTGCTGAAAAGCATATTCTGAGGTACCTGAATGGTACGATTTATTATGGGCTCAAGTATGAGGCAAATTAGAATATTAACCTGGAAGGTTATGTGGATTTAGATTGGGCAAGTAGTGCAAGTGATAGGAAGAGCGATTCGGGGTGCTGCTTCAGTATGGGATTAGGTGTGATCTCTTGGTTTAGCAGGAAGAAATACTACGTGGCACTAAGTACAGTCGAAGCAGAGTATGTCATAGCTTGTTCGGCTAGTTGTGAGGAAGTGTGGCTTAGGGAGCTACTATCTGATTTATTTGATCTCCAGTTGGATGCTAATTGTATATATTGCGAGCAGAGTTGTGTGAAGTTTTCTAAGAACTTGGTGTTCCATGAAAAGTCAAAGCATATCAAGATCAAATATCACTATATTAGGGATATGGTGCAAAGAGGAGGATTGAAGCTCCAATATGTTGCGATGGACGAGCAGATAGCTGATGTGTTGACCAAACCATTAGCCAGAGTGAAGTTTGAATACTTCAGGGAGAAGCTTGGTGTTCTCCAGATCGAGGTTCCCTCCAAGGGGAAGTGATGAGTCTGTGTTCCTTTCTAACATGGTTGTTGGATGTGTTCCTCCCAAGGTCAGATGTAAGTGCAGATTCTTTTTGACATGGTTGTTGGATGTGTTCCTCCCATGGTCAGATGTAAGTGCAAAGCCTTTCTGACATGGTGTTGCAGCTGCAACTATTTCCCAATTTTTTTAAAATTTTGGACCCTCCTTTTAATTTTATCTTGCCTAGATTTGTTTGGGATTGATGAACTTTGTTGTTCCTCTGCTACAAGTTTGGATCTTTTGAGGATGAATTGTGGTTTAGTGTTTAGCATTTTTGGAAGTTGAATGACTACCTTTTGTCTGCTGATGCTTTTGGTTTGAACTTGAAGTTTTGGTTTGTAGATAATTTCCTTTTCGTTGTCGAAAATTTATTGAACAATGAATCAGGGCTGTAGTCCTCTACGCAACTACCATTACGGAAGCTAAATTATGAATGTCCCGATGGACAGTCATGTTTTTCGCCAATGTTTTTATCTACTTTGTTTATTTCTTCAAAACTTTTGACTTTCGACGTTTTCTGGTTTATCACTATAATAGTTTTAGTCCTGTGCATTGCCTTCATTTTAGATGGAAGATTGCAAGCACTGCGAAGAAAGCACATATATTTGCCAATTTTGTGGGTTTTTTTGTTTTAAATGATTTGCTTTCTTTCGCTATCGGGATTGTGTTTGACATTTGATCGGAAGCCTAGTCCTTTGCTTTGCCGATTCACGGTCCTCTGAGTTTTCCGTTCGCTGATGGTTTGTTCTGATTTTTCACTGATGTTTTCTATTGCTATGGAACCCTTATTCCATATGATTTTTGTCGTTATGGCTCCTCATTGAACTAGTCATCCGATGTTGTAGTGGTTCCGAGGTCCGATGCTGCAGTTTTTTAGAGTTAATTTCGCCAACGTTTTAGTTTGCCACATAACCCTTAGGTTGTATGGCTCCTGCCATTGCGGTGCCTTTGTGAACTAATTTCCCGATGCTTAGTTATTCAGCGCACTAATGAAAGTTTTTCCCGCCAACATTTGTTCACCGGGAGGTCTATATATTGGGATGGGGTATTATTTTATTATTACCCTTGTCAACTTGGGCTTGCTCTGTCCCTGTTGAACTGTGCATCCGTGCTTAGCTGTCGGGATTTGATTCATTCGAAGTGTTGCTGTGGATTTTTCAGACCATCCCATCGACTGCAGTTTGCTTTCCAGGTCGGCCAACCATGGTTTCTTCTTTTCTCTTGAGTTTACTGGTTGTTTTGGGAACTAGGGTTTTCCCCTATTTGGGTTTTTCCCACCATTTGGTAGTTGGCCGTCTAAGTATGATTACGATGTGAGGTATTGGTCAGTTTCACAACATTTACAGTGGGGGGTTTGTTTTCTTGATCCTGTTTTCAAGCCGTTATGAAAACTCTATCCCACTCCGAAGGTTCAGGTAGCTGGTGCAGAAAAGCGTTACGCTGTCTGCACCAGTTTTTGTGGGGTTATCTATGGCCATCCGGGAAGGGAGGTTTCAGTTATTTTCATCGTAGGAATTTACCTTTTTTTGTTTGGGATGCCAGAGGGGTTGATCTTCAGTCAATTTGGGATTCCCGCGTGTTCTGGATAGGGTCTCACTTTCGAAGACGGGCCTCACTGATAGGGGTTTTTTGTTTTGGTGAAGAGTTAGAATGCACTTCGGTTTAATAGATGCATATTTCTATCAGGGTCATGTTTAGTTGCAGATGGACTTAGAATTTTAGACCTAGCTTGCAGAAGTTCTTCTTGTTGGTTCTTTTCTATTATGCATTAATTTTCTGATAGTTTATCTGTTGAAAATGAATATGGAAGAGGTAAATGTTTTTATACAGTTTTTATTCATTCTTAGAACACTAACTATAAGCTCCAATAGCCTAAGAACATGTTTGGTCTATGATAGGGCAACTTATTCAAATGAGATATGTCTAAAAGGCAAAAGAAGAAGGCTCCTATTGCTGAGGGAGAACCAAATGTGGAAATCATTACTAAGGTGGAATACATCTACGAAGATACCAGAGCTACTACCGAGGTAGATCCAGATTACAAGTGGGGTGAGATATATCGGATTATTTCAAATCAGGATGTGCCTGATGCAGGATTCGAAGAACTAACCTTATATGCCAACATTGATAAGTTTGCTTTGATGAAGGTAGCCACTAGACCATAGCTGTTCCCATGCTCTAAGGTGATCGGTTGGATCCTGCCTAGGGCAGATGTGACTGCGATGATCTTAGCAAATAATACCAAACAGGGCTATGCTACATACAGTCCTAGTTATGTCTCACTGGTATATCACCTACCTCCTACTCAAGTATACTTAACTGAAAGTTGGCTGAAGGAGATAAATTTGGACCTAGTTGAAATAGTGAAGAGAATGATGATACCTGGGAAGAACTTTCGAACCAGGCCATCAGGAGAGTATGATACAACCACTCTCCGGACTCCTTATAGGTTTATAGCACTAATGTTGAATATAGTGTTTGGGAGAGCTCATGGTAAAAGTTTCAATTTGGGATGGATTCCCATTATTTTCTATGTGGCCACCCAGGGGACTATATTTAATTGGGAAAACATAGTGTCTAAAAGCCTCTCAACCTGTATATCTTCAACTTTGGGAGGGGTGTCCTAAAAGAAGTCTGAGTTCTATATGACCTTCATCTTAGTGGACTGTATATTGTGTACCCAGTCATTTCCAGCCTTAAGGTTCCATTGGGATAGGGACATAACCCATGTTTACACTGCATATAAGCTATTTTCGGCACACAAATATTATAGCCACTATAAGAAGATATGTGAACATTTCATTATGCCTTTGTACACTTTAATATTCCTGATAGAATGCAACTGTATGTTCGAGGAGGCATTCAAATTCATTGAGGAACATGAGAGCCATTATTTGACTGAAGAGGGGATGTACATTAGAATGTATGGTTTCTCTAGGGCACCTTCTTTACTCCCTAAGTATGCCACTGATTATGTGGTACATAAAGAAGCAGTTAGGAAAGTTTATCTAGATGGTGTAGGAAGCTTCCTGTTTGAACATAAGAAGGCAGCCTATCCTGCCATACCTTTTCGGCTGGGAAGTTACAAATTTTTAAAGGTCAAACTAACTGCTGAGTTTGTACAAGAGTTGGAGCATTTTCATTTTGGGGAGATGAAATTCCACAGGAATGACTCCCGAAATAAGGTTACAGATCATTGTAAAGAAGTAAATGTTCATTTTAAATATACAAATTTATGGGACAAGGATGAAGAAAACTTCAGAAATGAAAAGAACATGAGTGCATTGAAGAAAAGATTGAAGCAAAAGATCACCATTGTGGGCGGTAAGGGCAAAACCGCACAAAAGAAATCTAAAGAAGAGGAAGCCAAGAAGAGGGAAGATGATGCTAGGAGACTAGCACAAGAGCTTAAGAGTTGGTTAAAGAATGAAGAAGAAGAAAGAAAGAAAGCTGCAGAGGAAGCAACAAAGAAGGAAGAGGAAGAAAGAAAGAAGAAGGAAGATGATGAGATAAAGAAAAAACAAAAGGAAATTGAAGGTCTAAGATTAGTAGGAGCTAAGAAATACCAGCAAACTACTGACACAATAGATACACAAGAAGCACATGAGCATACCGATTAAGGGCATGGACAAGACAATTCTGACCCTCAAGAGTCTGCTGCAACTTCTGGAAGCACCCAAGAACAAGCTATTTTTTCTGGATTGAATCTGATACCTTTTATGCAAAAGGAAGGAGAAGAGGTCCTTGATTTCAACACCATATTTTATGACAAGGAGAAGAAGAGGATTGTCAAGAGAACTGAGAAGAAAGTCGAAACATGAGGACAATTAGGTATGAGGATTACTGATAAAACTTTGGTGCATGGTATAGATGTAGATCCACGACTGACAGCCAGAGCTAGGGTGGCATTAACCCAGGCCAGTGAAGACAATGTGGATAGACTTATGACAGACGTTGAGCAATCAAGGAAAAATGGAGCACAATTAAAGGAGACTCTAAAAAAGGAGAGGGATGAAGGCAACAAATTAAAGACAAAATTAGAAGATATGCATAATGAAGTAAGGACTTTGAAGATAGAATTCCAAACTCTGCAGGAAAGCAAGATGGCCTTGGAAGTCTCAGTAGAGAAAAATGAAAGGGATGGTCAAAATACTCTAGCAAAACTACAGAAGTTACAACTAGAGTATCAAGGGTTGAAGACAGAGAGCAATGACCTCAAAGTATCATATGAAACTTTGAGTGCAGAAAAGGACCAGCTGCAGAGCAAAGTTGTTGAGTTGGAGGCACAGAGGGACACCATAGAAGAAAGGGAAAACCAATACCAAGTGCAGAAAGCAAATTTTGAAGGACATATTGCTTCATTAACAACATCATTGAAGGATGCTAGTGAACAAAATACTGATATCCAGCCAATGAAGGAGCATGTCCTAGCTCAACGAAGAAGAATGCACCAACTCCAAATGTCTATTGAAGAAGAAAGGTGTAAGATCTTACAGATAGATAGCAGGTTGGAAGAAATCCTGGACACTACTTCATATTTTGTAGATAGATCTCAGGATATTTTGGAAGTCCTGACAGGAAGAATAGTCTAGTTAGAAACAAACAAAGAAACCCCTACAGAATTACCTGCTAAAGATCGACATAGCTTACAGCAGGATTACGACTTATTAGAATTTGCAATAAATACTGCAGAGGAATTCAAGAAGACTTCGAAGAAAATGAGAGGATCCTTTACTGAATACTGCAGAAGGGTGCTGGTCACCTACAACAGATGCTAAGTTGCTGCAGAACAAAGACTAGATGCAATACCAGAGCATGAGCTGTTCACAGAACTACTACAGAGCAGGTACCAGGAGGATGAATAGAAGGTACACCAAGTCAAATATTTAGATGAGAATATCTTGAAGAATGTAGTAGCTCATTCAGCAGTCGGCATCCATTTACTTGAAGATTAGCTACTTTTGAGTCCAACAATAATTGAGGTGGTTAAGAATCAGGCTGTAAAATATGAAATAAACATTTGTTTTCTTGAACCTTCAGATTTTGAAAGCATAGCAGCAGAGGCCCAAGCATGGAAAAAGTTCATCAATGATCAAGCAGGGCCCTCTTCATGAAAGTGATTTATTAAATTTTGTTTTAAATGTAATATATTGTATGAGCACTCACTACAGGACGAATTTCGGGAATTGAAATGTTGGGGAATCCCAAGAGTCATTTGGGTGCAGCCCAAAAATTTTGCTTTTTTGTATAAGTATAGGAGAGTTAGATGTAGACAAGGGATTTTTCCCAGATAGATTTGTGAGAGTATGATGTAAGAAGAACTATTTCCTTTTGCATAAAAAAATTACAAGTTTCCTGTTGGAGAAAGCTTTGTGGAAGGTTTCAAATGTTGTGCAATGGATTTGTTGAATGTGAACTATTTCATTTTCAGCTGTTATCCATTAACTGTGAGATCATTCTAACTCTTTGAACCTATGTTCTTGTTATGAATGCGCTCTAGTTTAATCTATGAAATTTCCACTATGAGTAATGAATGCTGTTCATAAACAATTAGCTATCTGGTTGTTCATATATCTATAAATTGTTCATGTGTTTTGAAATAAGTAACAACTATCTATGATTTTTCTTTATGCATGCACAAAATACATTACTCATTGATGAATAATAATCTTTCTCCCTAGGGATAGGTTAGATAGTATGTTTTAGTTTTTTCTTGCTGTGTGTGGTTTAGATGCGAGAGAGTTAAGACAAGAGGTAAGAACCCTGCGCATCACATTGTGACCACTCCTCATATTCTCTATCAATATGCATTTTTAGATAGGCACTTGCATCTCATACTTAAATACAAAAACTAAAAACATACATGGTGGACCGGGCCGTAGCCGGTAAAACCCTTTATTTTTGTTACTTGACCTACGGTAGTTGGACCGTAAACCAGACGGATTCCCCATACCACACAGTAACGGGCTAGTTGGGAACATTTACTGGGGAGAGTCCCTAACTGTAGTTACCTCCGATTTTCTAGGCCTCAACAGTTTTTGGCACTAGGAGGAGGGAATCCAGTGCATGGTTGGCCGAGGAAACTTATTTTCTCAAGATTATTCCAGCGGTGTTAGTTCTAAAAGCAGTCTGTTTCCCAATCCAATTCCTGAAGAAAAGGGTAAAGAGCATCTGTATTATGTCAATAACGAAGTAGTTAATGATCTAAGAAGACATACTAGTGAATATGTGAAAAATATTGGAGGATTACCAATTATTCCTGTCTTTCCCAGAAGAGAATATAAGAAGAAATACTGTCCTATATTGGAAGACGCAGTGTTGATTGGAGATTTTGAAGAACTGGTAGAAATAGCCTTACAGGAAGTTGTTCAGCCTTTGAATCAAGTGGGCCTAGATACACCTTATTGTTCACCTGTTCATACCCCTGTTCACTCACCACCTCACTCTCCAACCAGACTCATGGTAAACGTGAATGCAAATCAACCACCCAACCCACCAAATCCACCACCTGCTTGGAGGGCTAGGTCACCTTTAAACCTGGCACCCCCTTTACATGACTTACCTGACGATTTTGAGAAAATTCTGCCCAAGTTTGATCCAAGTGAAAATATTTTAGTAGATGATCATTTGCAAAGCTTTTACTTGGCTATAGAAGGACTAAGGGATGGAGAACATGAAGATGTAGTTTGCAGATCGTTTTCGCATACCCTGAAAGGAGAAGCAGCCTCATGGTATTTTTCTCTGCCTGCAAACTCAATCATAGACTGGGATATGTTTGAAAGAATATTTAAAAGTAAGTATGCAGTCCAAAAAAATCATGCAGATCTAATGAAAGGGTTGTACGCTTTAAAGAAAGAAAGAAAAGAAAAGGTGCATAGTTTCACCCAAAGGTTTGCTACTTATCTTAAGAATTTTTCTACAACTGATAAACTGTCTGATAAGGCTTTGATTGAATACTATACTTCAGCTTTAGGGCCTGACTTGGCCATGTTTTCCAAGATGCAAGTCAAACCTACGTTGTCAGAAACTTATGAAGAAGCCAAGAGAGTAGAAGCTGAAAAAGAAAGCATAGAATATTATCCTAAGCAGTCGGGAGAAAAATGTTTTGGTAAGAAATCCTTATTATTGTCTAAGCCTAAGGAGGAGCAGTCACATGAATTTGAAGGAATGTTGAAAATGATGCAGAAACTATCTAACAAAATAATAGATATGGAAAAGGGAAAAGAAGCCCAGAAATATTATAAGCCTTACTATAAAAAGAGAGAGGACAACAATCAATCTAAGCCTCCTCCACATAGTCCTGCATCAATGAATTTAACTGAGGTGGGTATGGATAATTTTTGCACCTTTCATCAGCAACCTCATTCTGAAAAAAAATTCCCTCAATGGATCAATTTGATGACATTAGTAATGAATAAGATATTGGACTCGAAACTAACAAAAGCTGATGAGGAGGAGGAAAAGGGAAATAAATTCACAGAAAAACAAGAGGATGATGCTCTGGTTTTATGGGGCTGTGTCTCACGTTTTGATACAGAAGATGAAAATTCACTAAAATGGGAGGAAATATCAGAAACAAATGTAACAACAAGAAGTCAAGGTTTGTTAAGTAAAGACAATTCAATACTTCCAAAAATTAAGAAATCTCAAGAGAAGATGAAGAAACTACAAAAGAACAACACAGATGATAAAATACCTGAACTTACTATTAGCAGTCAAGATCCAAAACAAGTCAACATGCCCATTAGAACTATTGAAGATAAAGTTGATAATATCAAGGAAAATCTCAAAGCACTTGAGATGGGGTACGAATTGTTAAAAACACTTGAAGTACCATAGGAGGAACTTCCCACTACCAACCAACCTGTAGAAGAGATTGTTGAAGCAAGTGTGGGAGGTAAGACTAGGTTTAAAACCCCACCATTCCTCCCGACCCTTGAAATTTTAAAACATAATGTGCACAATTGTTTAGTAGACTTAGGTTCATCAGTCAATGTGATTCCATTGTCTATCTACAAAAATATTAATGGACAACCTAAACCTACTACTTGGGAGGTTACTCAGTTAGACATGACCAATGTGAAAGTAGTCAGGGAAATGGAAGATGTTCTGGTTCGCTTATCTGCAAATGAAAAGATATGTCAGTACATTGATATTGTAGTAGCAGACATACCTGAAGGCTATGGACTTATTTTGAATTGAGACTGGTCATCAAGGCTAAATGGGTATTTTGCTTCAGATTGGTCACACTTATGGTTGCCTCAGAAGGGAATTCCAAACCAGATTAAAATATTAAGAGAGCCCCACATGAAGCACAATGTTACTAAATTGGAAGAAAAAAATGAACCAGTGAATTCTGTGTTGGGAAATCATCTAATTGAGCTAGAACTAGGAGAATACCAAGAAGAAGAAGCTAGTAGTACATCAGACACCCAGCCCGATCTCCTTCGATTTTCACGGGCTGATGAGACTGATTATAAAATAGTAGATGTAGTTTTTGATTCAAGTATAGTAGAATTAGATAATGGTTAGTTCTTTTTCATTTTGTAGTCAAGCCTAGCCCCTTAACTTACAAGTTGTCAAATTTATAGGGGTGGGTAGAGGATTGACTAGTTAGTGGTTTAGTTCTCAAACTTTATTTTTCTTTTTCTTGATTTTTGTTTCTGGATTATCTTGTACATAAATAAATTGATTTGGTTGTTTGTTTTAATTTACTTTATTTTTGTTTGTTCTAGTTTATATTTTGATGGATTTCAATAAAAAGAGGCAAACTTTTGGTTGCATGGAGAGCATCAGAATTCTGGATTAACTAAAATCCTTAATTATAAGACTGTGTACTATTGTTTTATCTGAAATAATTTCTTCTAGTTAGCAGTTTTCCTAAATGGCTATGAACACATTGAAGTCCTACTTAATCCTTGTAAAATAAATCAGGATCAAAAGGTCTGGAATACTATTTCGAGGCTCCATCCATCTCGTATTTAAAAAATGTCCTAGGGAGTGACAGCAAAAGACCCGTGGAAAGGAAGCAAGGTAAACAGAATATTATATATAAATGATCCCATGCCAAGAATTGAAAGCCAAAAGGAAAATAAGAGTCAAGAAACTCCTGAGAAAGAAATATATATCAAAACAAAGTACTAAATCATATGAGTACAAAATTGTCAAAGTTATTCTTCGTCTGTGATCTGAAAATTAAATGCATCTCTCACACAAAAGGACACTATGGATAGAGGAACCTGAATAAAAATTCAGAAATAAAGACATGCATGAGGAATCAAAAGAAAGGACAAAAGTCTAGAAGCACAAAAGTGCAAATGGCATGGGAATGAGGAACAAATGAATATTTATGTTTACCAGATGTTACAATCTTGTGGTGTCCAAGCTGGAAGCTACCGGAAGACAGAGATAAAAAATAAAACTCATATTCCTCGCCTCAAAAGAGTTATCTCGACTTTTAAATCCTAGTTTCCATTTTCCTAAATTGGATTATCACCAATGATTAAAAGTACATACATTTTCCATTTGGGAAATCCAGACATCTAGAAGAATTCAACATGTTGGTTTTATTGTCAAACAGTCTGTTACTTAAGGAAGAAATTGTCCAGAGATCTGGGTTCACCAGGTAGTCACCAATTGTTGTAGCTGCAACTATTTCCCAAATTTTTTAAAATTTTGGACCCTCCTTTTAATTTTATCTTGCCTAGATTTGTTTGGGATTGATGAACTTTGTTGTTCCTCTACTACAAGTTTGGATCTTTTGAGGATGGATTGAGGTTAAGTGTTTAGCATTTTCAGAAGTTGAATGACTACCTTTTGTCTACTGATGCTTTTGGTTTGAACTTGAAGTTTTGGTTTGTAGATAATTTCCTTTTCGCTGTCGAAAGTTTATTGAACAATGAATCGGGGCCGTAGTCCTCTACGCAGCTGTCATTATGGAAGCTAAATTATGAATGTCGCGATGGACAGTCATGTTTTTCGTCGATGTTTTTATCTCCTTTGTTTATTTCTTCAAAACGTTTAACTATCGGCGTTTTTTGTTTTATCACTATCGGAGTTTAAGTCCTGTGCGTTTCCGCCGTTTCGGATGGCAGATTGTAAGAACCTCGAAGAAAGCCCATATATTTGCCCAATTCCATAGGTTTTTTGTTTTAAATGATTTGCTTTCTTTTGCTATCAAGATTATGTTTGACATTTGATCGGAAGCCTACTCCTTTCCTTTGTCGATTCATGGTCCTTCGAGTTTTCCATTTGCCGATGGTTTGTTCTGATTTTTCGTCGATGTTCTCTATTGCTGCGGAACCCTTATTCCATGTGATTTCCATCGTTACAGCTCCTCATTGAACTAGTCATCCGATGTTGTAGTGGTTCCGAGGTCCGATGCTGCAGTTTTTTAGAGTTTATTTTGTCGACGTTTTAGTTTGTCGTAGAACCCTTAAGCTGTATGGCTCCCATCATTGCGACGCCTTTGTGAACTAATTGCTTGATGCTTAGTTATTCAGCGCACCAATGAAAGTTTTTACCACCGACATTTTTTTACCGGGAGGTTTATATATTGGGATGGGGTATTCTTTTATTATTACCCCTATGAACTTGCACTTGCTCTGTCCCTATCGAACTGTGCATCCGTGCTTAGCTGTCGGGATTTCGTTCATTCGAAGTGCTGCCATGGATTTTTTAGACCATCTCATCGACTACAGTTTGCTTTCCAGGTAGGCCAACCATGGTTTCTCTTTTCTCTTGAGTTTACTGGTTGTTTTGGGAACTAAGGTTTTCCCCTGTTTGGGTTTTTCCCGCCGTTTGGTAGTTGGCCGTCTAAGTATGATTACGGCATGAGTTATTGGTCATTTTCACAGCATTTATGGTGGGGGGTTTCTTTTCTTGAGCCTATTTTCAAGCCATTATGAAAACTCTATCCCGGTCCAAAGGTTCAGGTAGCTGGTGCAGACAAACGTTACGCTGTCTGCACCAGTTTTTATGGGGTTATCTATGGTCGTCTAGGAAGGGAGGTTTCAGTTCTTTTCATTGTAGGAATTTACCTTTTTTTGTTTGGGACGTCAGAGGGTTTGATCTTCAGTCAATTTGGGATTCTTGCGTGTTCTAGATAGGGTCTCACTTTCGAAGAGGGGCCTCACTGATAGGGGTTTTTTGTTTTGGTGAAGAGTTAGAATGCATTTCGGTTTAATTGATGCATATTTCTATCAGGGTCATGTTTAGTTGCAGGTGGACTTAGAATTTTAGACCGCCCCTTGCAGAAGTTCTTCTTGTTGGTTCTTTTCTATTATGCATTAATTTTTTAATAGTTTATCTATTGAAAATGCATATGGAAGAAGTAAATGTTTTTATACATTTTTTCTTCATTCTTAGAACACTAACTATAAGATCCAATAGCCTAAGAACATGTTTCGTCTATGACAGGGCAACTTCTTCAAAGGAGATATGTCTAAAAGGAAAAAGAAGAAGGCTCTTATTGCTGAGGAAGAACCAGATGTGGAAATCATTACTAAGGTGGAATACATCTCCGAAGATACCAGACCTACTACCGGGGTAGAGCTAGATTACAAGTGGGGTGAGATATATCAGATGATTTCAAATTAGGATGTGCCTGATACAGGATTCGAAGAACTAACCATATATGCCAACATTGAGAAATCTGCTCTGATGAAGGTATCCACTAGACCGGATTTTTTCCCATGCTTTGAGGTGATCGGCTGGATCCTGCCTAGGGAAGATGTGACCATGATGATCTTAGAAAATACTGCCAAACAGGGCTATGCTGCATACAGTTCTGGTTATGTCTCGCTGGCATATCACCTACCTCCTACTCAAGTACACTTAACTAAAAGTTGGTTGAAAGAGATAAATTTGGACCTGGTTGAAACAGTGAAGAGAATGATGATACCTGGGAAGAACTTTCGAACTAGGCCATCAGGAGAGGATGATACAGCCACTCTCCATACTCCTTACAGGTTTATAGCACTGATGTTGAATAGAGTGTTTGGGAGAGCTCATGGTAAAAGTTTCAAGTTGGGATGGATTCCCATTATTTTCTATGTGGCCATCCAGGGGACTATATTTGATTGGGAAAAAATAGTGTCTAACAGCCTCTCAGCCTGTATATCTTCAGCTTTGGGAGGGGTGTCCCAGAAGAATTATGAGTTCTATATGAGCTCCATTTTAGTGGACTGTATATTGTGTGCCCATTCATTTCCAGCCTTAAGGTGCAATTGGGACAGGGAAAGAACCCCCGTGTACACTGCATACAAGCTATTTTGGGCACACAAATATTATAGCCACTATAAGGAGATATGTGAACATTTCATTATGCCTTTGTACACTTTAATCTTCCTGACAGAATGCAACTGTATGTCCAAGGAGGCATTCAAAGTCATTGAGGAACATGGGAGCTATTATTTGACTGAAGAGGGGATGTACATTAGAATGCATGGTTTCTCTAGGGCACCTTCTTTACTCCCTAAGTATGACACTAATTATGTGGTACATAAAGAAGCAGTTAGGCAATTTTATCTAGATGGAGTAGGAAGCTTCCTGTTTGAACATAAGAAGGGAGCCTATCCTGCCATACCTTTTCAGCTGGGAAGTTACAAATTTTCAAAGGTCAAACTAACTGCTGAGTTTGTACAAAAGTTGGAGCATTTTCGTTTTGGGGAGATGAAATTCCATAGGAATGACTCCCGAAATAAGGTTGCAGAGCATTGTAAAGAAGCAAATGTTCATTTTGAATATACAAATTTCTGGGACAAGGACGAAGAAATATTCAGAAATGCAAAGAACATGAATGCATTGAAGAAAAGACTTAAGCAGAAGATCACCATTGTGGGCGGTAAGGGAAAAACCGCACAAAAGAAAGCTAAAGAAGAGGAAGCCAAGAAGAGGGACGAGGATGCTAGGAGACTAGCACAAGAGGCTGAGAGTTGGTTAAAGAATGAAGAATAAGAAAGAAAGAAAGCTACAGTCACAGAGGAAGCAACAAAGAAGGAAGAGGAAGAAAGAAAGAAGAAGGAAGATGATGAGATAAAGAAAAAACAAAAGGAAAGTGAAGGTATAAGATTAGTAGGAGCTAAGAAAGACCAGCAAACTACTGACACAATAGATACACAAGAAGCATGGGAGCATACCAATCAAGGGCATGGACAAGACAATCCTGACCCTCAAGAGTCTGCTGCAACTTCTAGCAATACCCAAGAATAGGTTGTTTTTTCTGGATTGAATCTGATACCTTTTATGCAAAAGGAAGGAGCAGAGGTCCCTGATTTCAGCACCATCTTTTATGACAAGGAGAAGAAGAGGATTTTCAAGAGAACTGAGAAGAAATTCAAAACAAGAGGACAATCAGGTATGATGATTACTGATAAAACTTTGGTGCATGGGATAGATGCAGATCCACGACTGACAGCTACAGCTAGGGTGCCATTAACCTAGGCCACTGAAGACAATGTGGATAGACTTATGATAGACGTTGAGCAATCAAGGAAAAATGCAGCACAATTAAAGGACACTCTAAAAAAGGATAGGGATGAATGTAACAAGTTAGAGAGAAAATTTTAAGATATGCATAATGAAGTAAGGGCTTCAAATATAGAATTCCAAAATTTGTAGGAAAGCAAGATAGCCTTGGAAGTCTCAGTAGAGAAAAATGAAAGGGATGCTCAGAATAGTCTAGCAGAACTACAGAAAGTACAGCTAGAGTATCAAGGGTTGAATACGGAGAGCAATGACCTCAAAGTATCATATGAAACTTTGAGTGCAGAAAAGGACCAGCTACAGAGTAAAGTTGTTGAGTTGGAGGCACAGAGGGCCACCATAGAAGAAAGGGAAAAACAATACCAAGTACAGGAAATAAATTTTGAAGGACAGATTGCTTCATTAACAAAATCATTGAAGGATGTCAGTGAATAGAAGATTGATATCCATCCTATGAAGGTGCATGTCCTAGCTCAATGAAGAAGAAGGCACCAACTACAAATGTCTATTGAAGAAGAAAGGTGTAAGATATTACAGATAGATAGCAGGTTGGAAGAAATGCTGGAGACTGCTTCATATTTTCTAGATAGATCTCAGGATATTTTGGAAGTCCTGACAGGAAGAATAGTCTGGATAGAAACAAATGAAGAAATCCCTGCAGAACTACCTGCTAAAGATCGACATAGCTTACAGCAGGATTACGAATTATTAGAATTTGCAATAAATACTGCAGAGAAATTCAAGAAGACTATGAAGAAAACAAGAGGAGCCTGTACTGAATACTGCAGAAGGGTGCTGGTCACCTACAACAGATGCCAAGTTGCTGCAGAACAAAGACTGGATGCAATACCAGAGCATGAGTTGTTCACAGAACTACTATAGAGAAGGTACCAGGAGGATAAACAGAAGGTACGACAAGTCAAATATTTAGATCAGCAGATCCTGAAGAATGCAGTAGCTCATTTAGAAATCGGTATCCATTTACTTGAATATCAGCTATGTTTGACTCCAGCAAGAATTGAGGTGGTTAACAATCAAGATGCAAAATATGAAATAAACATCCATTTTCTTGAACCTTCAGATTTTGAAAGCATAGCAGTAGAGGCCCAAGTGTGGAAAGGGTTCATCAATGATCAAGCAGGGCCCTCTTCATGAAAGTGCTTTATTAATTTTTTTTTAAATGTAATATATTGTATGAGCACTCACTATAGGATGAATTTTGGGAATTGAAACGTTGGGGAAGCCCAAGAGTCATTTGGGGGCAGCCCAAAAGTTTTGCTTTTTTGTATAAGTATAGGAGAGTTAGATGTATACAAGTACTTTTTCCCAGATAGATTTGTGAGAGTGTAATGTAAGAAGAACTATTTCCTTTTGCATAAAGAAATTACAAGTTTCCTATTGGAGAAAGCTTTGTGGAGGGTTTCAAATGCTGTGCAATGGATTTGTTGAATGTGAACTATTTCGTTTTCAGTTGTTATCCATTAACTGTGAGATTGTTCTAACTCTTTGAACCTATGTTCTTGTTATGAATGTGCTCTAGTTTATTCTATGAAATTTCCACTATGAGTAATGAATGCTGTTCATAAAAAATTAGCTATCTGGTTGTTCATATATCTATAAATGTTCATGTGTTTTGAAATAAGTAACAACTATCTGTGATTTTTCTTAATGCATGCAGAAAATAGATTACTCATTGATGAATAATAATCTTGCTCCCTAGGGATAGGTTATATAGTTAGTTTTAGTTTTTTCTTGCTATGTGTGGTTTATATGCGAGAGAGTTAAGACGAGAGGTAAGAACCTGCGCATCACATTGTGACCCCTCCTCGTATTTTGTATCAATCTGCATTTTTAGATAGGAACTTGCATCTCATACTTAAATACAAAAACTAGAAACATACACGATGGACTAGGTCATAGCCGGTAAAACCCTTTATTTTTGTTACTTGACCTATGGTAGCCGGACCATAAACCAGATGGATTCCCCATACCAAACAGTAACGAGCTAGTTGGGAACGTTTACTGGGGAGAGTCCCTAACTGTTGTTACCTGTGATTTTCCAGGCCTCAACACATGGTTGTTGGATGTGTTCCTCCCATGGTCATATGTAAGTGCAAAGAATTTCTGACATGGTTGTTGGATGTTGTTAGCTCTCCAAGAAACTACTTAGTGGTTATGGCTAAGTATGCTTGGTAACTTGAGAAATCATTAACTTTCAGTAAGTGGATCGAGGGGATACTGGAATGGCACAATGAAAAGACTGCTAATCCAAATAATTTAATGAGCCAGTGCTCTTAGAAACTGCAAATTAGATGATAAATAACAGAATAGGCATGTAGAATATTGCTTAGACAACCAGATACATTAAATGCAGGGTTTACACAACCAAATACATACATAATGTAGAGCTATACTAAGCAGTAAGAAGTTCCTCCATCAAATCATGAGCATAAACTAAAATAATCCAATAGAGTGCAAAATAATGGTGGATGACAAAATCTGATAACAACAACAAGAGAAAACCGTGATTTTATTTAGAATAGCAATCAAAACATAGGCCAAGTCTCTCCAAGCTCGAACCCCTTTCAGTGTGAGTTCTTAGACTTTTTAAAGCCTTTACAAAAATTTCCAGATCCTAAAAACATGGATCTGTCGAGTTCAATTAAAACATAACTGATAGTTTAAAGCCAAAACATAGGGGTTGATCCCTAAAATGAAGGAGATTCTGATATGGAGATCTCCTTCAACAGCTCGATGGTTGGTGAAGTGAAGCAGCCTTCCAAGGCTCGGTGGACAGAGTTGGGCGCACCATCGATCTGATTTTCATGCTGTGGTAGTTGACTGATAGAGATGCTCCTTGAAATAAGGTTTGAACTTAGTCAAAAGTGCCCACTGATCCAAAATTCGCTCCAAACCTTTGAGACATAGATAATATGCTTTATAATCCATTCATTTCTGTCAGTTTCGTGAATCAAGACTGAGTTTTGGGCGAAATCAGAGAATCTTTGCAAAAACAGGCTTTTGGCAGCTAACCATCATGCTGATTTCGTGCCTTAGCTGCCGAAAGCCAGTCCTTTTGGCAGCTAATGAGCTCTGTGGGCTCGCCTAAGCTGCCAAAAGCTGAAAAACAGTTTCAAAAATTAAAACCCCAAACGATGCTAGTCGCCAAAAATCAGTCCTTTTGGCAGCTAATGAGCTCTGTGGTGCTCGCCTAAGCTGCCAAAAGCTGAAAGCTTGTGATCAGTCGCTAAGACTTCTTTGCAGCTGCTCCCTTCCTTCTAGTCACTCGTTTAGTCTGCCTTTGCTGAGCTTCCACAGGCTGTTCTTGCTGAGCTCCCACAGGTGTTACCTTCTCAGGGATCGTGGCCACCTCAGCCAATGTGTCTAGACCTGATGGTTGCGCTTCTGTGACTCTTGGCTGTACCTCTGTCCCCTACAATTCCTTCAACTTTAACCTGAGCATCCTGAGAGTGTGGTAGAGCTTAGCATTTTCTTTTATCAGCATCGCGTTTCTCTCGGTGGTTTTCTTGAGTCTTTCAACGATTTCCTGGCTCCGGTCATGCAGTGCCATATTCCT
>LPNX010556339.1:381309-393646 GCA_001517045.1 Pseudotsuga menziesii
TTTGTTTTGCCATGAGCTGAACCCTTGTTTCGTAGTAAACAATAAAGAGACACTACGCTGAAAAATCGTCTTGATGAGAACACTCCTGGATCGATGCCCTGTTTTGATAAAAGAAAACCCCTGGATTGAACCGGAACTTCAACTGCGCGATGACATAACCGGGGACCTCGGGTCTGCTCGCAATGCTTGAGAAATAAGATACCCATTTGAATGGGCCTAGCAGGTGATCACCTATGATATCACCCAGCTCGTGTGAAATGATGAATCGATCAGCTTCGAATGATCTTCAGATATGCCTTACATTATGAGCCCCCCTGCGTAATCCTGCGTAGTTAATGATATGGTGCTTCATGACTTGCTTTCGGCAGTATACCGACATTAAACTTCATGATGGTCATATGAGATGCGTTCTGATCTTCTCTTTGGTGGCAAAACATACAGGCTCGCTTGATGTGAAGTCAAGTATGGACACGTGCTCTCCTTTTTTAATTTTTTAATGAGATCGTTTTTTGGCAGCTAACATAAACTTAGCTTAATCTTTTCAGCTGCCGAGACTGGGCTCTTGTGGCAGCTAATTTGGCCTTGAACTTAGCTTAATCCTTCCAACTGCCGAAACTGAGCTCTTTTGGCAGCTAATGTGGCCTCTACAAAACAGAGTTAGTTACCACAACCTGTCTTTCCCAACATTTGAAACCAAGACTCAAATAAATTAGAATTTTGACTTAGTATTGAGGACGAGGACCTCCTTATTGACTCTAAAAAATTTAAAAATAATTTTTTGGACTCAAACCTATCACCTAAAATAGTGAAAAAACCGACTGGTTATTTTAGGAGATAACAGATGTGTTCCTCCCATGGTCAGATGTAAGTGCAGAGCCTTTTTGACATGGTTGTTGGATGTGTTCCTCCCATGGTCATATGTAAGTGCAAAGAATTTATGACATGGTTGTTGGATGTGTTCCTCCCATGGTCAGATGTGAGTGTTGGGCCTTTTTGACATGGTTGTTGGATGTGTTCCTCCCATGGTCAGATGTGAGTGCTGAGCCTTTCTGACATGGTTGTTGGATGTGTTCCTCCCATGTTCAGATGTGAGTGCTGGGTGAGCCTTTCTAACATGGTTACTCGATGTGTTCCTCCCATGATCAAATATAAGTGTTGAAGAAGATGAATACCTACATGGAGGATAGGCCTACAACCAGCATGAAAAAGGGCTGGCTCTGTAGAACTTCCTATGACGAGTATAATTGAGAGATAGCACCATTTGTTCAAGATAACAGAAGCAGTAGTGATGTATTTGTAACTTTGAAATGTATTCACTTGTATATCTTATGTATTGTACCCCGGTGTTCCTATCGATAAGTATCAATAATGTAATTGATTCTTGTCATACCCCGATGTTCCTATCGAGAGAATCAGTAATGTAAACAAGTCATATAAAGTCATAGAGGGTAACCCTCCTTATTTATCAAGGGTTAAAGTCCCCACAATTCTGGGGAACTAGGGTTATTAGAATCTCCTAGAGAAGTCAACCCTAGTGAGTTAATGTCAAGTCGAAAACAAGTATAAATAGAGAGGCTGAGTGAGCCTCTCTATTTATCACACAGTCACTCACACTCAGTTGTAGCACATGAGTGAGAGAAAAAGAGTTGGGATAAGAGAGAGAACAACTATTGGAGATCATCTTACTGTCTTTGGGTTTTACTACTGCCATTGGTGCTTATTCTATCTCTGAGGAAGTTGTAGGGTTTTCTCCTTTATGGTTTTCATGAGGAAAATATTTGTGTCTATTGTCTCTTTTGTTTGATTTTTGTGCATGTTATTCTCTCAGATAAGATCCTAAGATAATACTGTCTAAATTGATAAAAATCTAACATAATGTAAATATCAAGTATAGATGGGTTTTCCTATGATTTTTACAGGTATATGTGGGATATTATTGATGATGACTTTTATTTTTTGGCCTTTGAAATATTTGATACTAGTTATTTGCCTTAGTTTCTCAACTCGAGGGTTGTAAATCTTTTCCTGAATAACGTGGCTAGGGATTCCATTGGTGTTTTCTCAACTAAGGGGTTATAAACCTTTTCCTGGAGAGTGTGGCTCAGGATTCCATTGGTGGTTGGTCACCTATAACGTTGCTCAAGTTTTGTATAAAGTTATGGCCAAGGATTTGGCATTGTGAATCTACTTATAAGAAAAGTATATGGTTCATCAAGAGCATAGAATATTTGTTCAAGGGATATTCATCCTTGACACTATGGTTTCAACATGGGACGTTATGGATTGGAAAAGGGATACTAGTCAAGAAAATTTGATCTTATCTTAATAATTTATTTTGACAAAGCATATGATTGGGTTGATTGGTCTTTTATTTATGAGATGTTTATTTATTTAGGGTTTGTCCCTGGATGTGTTTCCATGGTGAACACTTTGTTCACCAATGATTCATCTTTTGTTTCAATCAATAGGGAATGTCTTCCATATTCATTTGCATCACTCTATTCCACAGGGATGTCCTTTGACCTCTTATTTATATGTCTTAACACAAATGATATATATGGTTAACACTTTGTAGATGACTCTCTTCTCTTAGTCAGACTAGAAAAGATGTCTATTTTTTTTCCCTCTCTTAACATCATGTGCCATGCTCAGTGATCGCAGGCCTGAATTTTGGTTAGTAGGTTCAAATATACTCTAGGTTAAATGTTTGCTGCTTTGTTTTATATTTGTCCTAGGGTTATTACATGATATTTAGGGATTCCCTTTGGATTTGGGTTATCTCCAATAGCCATGTGGGATTAATGTTTGTAGAAGTTTAAGAGTAAGCTTCACATTTGGCATCATAAGGACCTTTTATCTATAGGGAAGTTGATTGTTGTTGAACATGCTCTTCAAGTGTCTCATGTTTATTAAGTTCCTTGTTCATTTCCTAGTTTGATAGATTGAGTATATTTTGAGAGCTTACTTATCAACATAATTTCCCCTAGTAGCCATCACAATTCCTAGAGGCTATATGTCACCTCTTGTGGTATTCGACCATGAAAAGGAGTTATGCATAGATCTTGAAAATTTCAGTTGTTTCTTCTTTGACAACCACAACTTCTTCGTGGTTTACTAACTTTTACATGGTTTTTGCAAATTAAATCCCTTGAGTTTCCTTTTCCCACACATTGGTGGCTTGATCATTACCCCTGGTCCATTCTCTTCGGCCTAACCACCCAGGAAAGAATTTTATTGAGTATTCACAAGCCCTTGCATGAAAATTCATGCACATGGAATTCATTAAATGGAGAATTGGTGGAATTGCAAGATATTTCTTTTTGGTGGGAAAGTGAGGTTTTATTACATGTTTTTTTATATTAGATTTGTTAAACCCTAAATCCAACAAGAAAACAAATAAATGTATGTATATTTCACATTATTGTTGAACCCTAAAACCAACAATAAAAAATATAAATGTAGTTCATAATTCTCTCATAGATATCTATACTGCCAAAATTTTGCACCAAACCTTCTCTCTTCAAAACTCATGCCATGCAGGTGGGGCAAACCACATCAAGAATGGTACCCTGGTGCATGGCTTAATAATCCATCAACTTCACCAATGAATCAATGCCAATTGGCACCTTTGACTAAAACTTGACAATGCTTAGATGTATTTTGTCACAACCCCAAAGCTTCATGTTGATAACATGCAACACTGCCCTACTTTGGATACAGAGGATTGGACACACAAGATTACTTGTTGGCAGACTACGTCTCTTCACCTAGAGATTTCCCATACCTCCACTCTAATCTACACGTTGACAACTATGTCTCTTCACCTATATATTTCCCATACATCCACTCTAAGCTACACTTTGTTGAGACCAATGACACCTAACAATCTGCCCATGACTTAAAATTAGTCAATGGGTTGTCTTACTTAAGCCTCGTGATACTTAGACATTATACAATTAACACAATGGAAACAAGCCACAACCACAACATAAGTGTTTTGCACCCAAGTCAAATTCCATCAAGCCTTTATTATTGAAGAAAAAAATAAAGTACAATGGGGGAGGTCCAATGCAAGGTCACGATCCAATTACAATAGACAAACAAGCCTAGGTGTTTCCTAGCCCTTGACACTTTGTTTCATCGCTAATGAGGGAACTAGGGTATTTCTACTCTATATTTTAATTTCTTGATAAATTTCATATTCGATATAGTTTTTATTTCTTATTTTCCTATATATAATTACATATATAAGAATGACCAGTATTCATGGGATTCACAAAGCTGTAAAAAGTGCCTTCCATAAGCTATAGGAGGCCCCAAAGCATCGTCCGATATTTTTTTCCTTCTGTTCAGTGCCACTAATAGTTTCTAGTCATCAAATGAAGGTCATTTTCGATACCCAGTTGTCATTTTGGCTCGATCCTTGTCAGTCAATGTAAGAACTATTGATGGGCTTGGTACAAAGGATCGGATTATGGTGGGAGAACCCATGCTTTCAACCTCAAGGGCTGGTTTTCCAAACAAATCCATTGATGGAGTTCAAGAGCCGTAGAAGGGGTAAGAGAAAAGGAAACATAAGCAAAGGTTACATCATAGCTAGGACCCGTAGATCATTCCATAGAATCATATCCATATACATGTTTAGTTGGTAGTAGCATATTCCGTTGTTTACCCATCAGCAGTTAAAATAGGACAAGTAAATTTCCAGCAGTGGTTTTATGTTTGGAAAAAGATGACGATTAAAGTTATCCTTGCATGTTATATCCATCAGTTCGATGCATTTGATTTAAACACGATTTATATGTTTGAATTGTAAATAATAATTTTGAACTCTAGTCAATAGTCTTAAATTTTTGTCATATGAAAGTGTCTTGAATTGTCTGCTCTTGCTCACAAATTTCATTCAAATTGTTTATTACTACTAACAGGACCTTGGACTTTACTCATCAAATTCTACCTGAAACACTGTCCTTGAGATATCAAAGTATCCCAGACTTCAAAACCACTCTTTTGGATGGTTGTAGGTGATATTTTAGTGCCATACCAATGCCTGGAAGTTACCCCTTTTCCATGGGTTTAGTTCTTCTGCCATACTGGTATAGATTCTTTCATTTCTCATGTCATTCTATGTGGTTTTATTCGAGTTAGTACTAGGTTCGTCAAATATTTATGTAAAAATGACACTTTTTATATATGTGCATCTGGTTGATGCTTTATTGTTGGGGATGATGGAAATGTATACCTGTTTTTCGGGTTCTTTAGTCAGGGGATTGGGCTAATTGGTTACTGGTACATAAGAGGTATATAATAATTTATACCTTTTTGTCGGGATATTTGTATACTTAATCCGGGTAGTTAGTTACTGATGGATAGGTGGGAATGTATACTTTTTTTTAGAATCAATATCAAGGAATACCTTTATTCCTTCTATGTGGTATTCTTAGGTTGCTTGGAAATATCCCCATAAAAACCCTCTAGAAAGATCTCACAACCCTAAACCGAATACTCGAGCCAACTTGAGTTCATCTAGCAGTTAAGAGAATCTAATGAAAAATGAAATGAAATGAATAATTGTGAGATTTTATTAATTCACTTGAGCGTAAATTTGCCATGTATCTTTCTGTTTAATATCCATGTGAGCCCTTTCATTTGAATTTAACATGTTCTTTCTATTGTGATAAGATTTTTTTTGAAAAAAATTATATTTCAGGATAAAAAAATCTTGTATTAGTACTACTAATTTAATTGGTTAATGAAACATATGTAATAAAAATCTTTATGGTACTTGTTGACAAGCATATGTGACTATGCATGTAACGGGTAAAACAACCCAGACCGAGATCCTTAGCGCAGGCTCCAAGCTGTTTGGGATGGTTGTTTCCGACAGGTTTAAAGGCTCTGTTAGCCTGAAGTCTAAAACTAAAGCTACCGTCCAGGTTAACTAGATATGCACAAGTTAATAAATGTTATTAATTACAGTATTGATCATCTAGCTTAGATCAGTTTATGTTACAAAAATAAAAACTAAATAATTATTAACAAAGAATACATTATATACATCTGTACATAATTACCAGATAAGAAAATGATTTGAATATAACATGGATACAAAGATTTAATTCAATAGATTTTTAACATGATATAATTAACATAAAATAAAATCTACTCTAATTCTAATCCCAATCGGGAGCTAAAGAACGTTAACCTGTAGTTGAATTCTGCTAATAAAACTACTGCATGAATACCCTTGATAATATTAAAAAAATTCGAATGTTAACAAGACCATACAGTAATCGTAACATGTCATAGAAGCTATGATATCAATCATCAACTTAACCACATGATATATTGGCAAAATCGAAACATAAGAAAGTCGATAATCATACAAAACAGATATTTGCACAATTCTTTAAAGAATACTATGAAAAACATTGATAATATAGAAAGAGAGATAACAAAACCATGAGATGCCGAACCATATGTTGAGTATTAAAAACTGTAAACATATATTAAGCATCACCAGTTCAAAATAATGTAGCTGCAGACAGGAAATTGTCTCGATTCACAAGTAAATTAAACAACAGTTTTGTCTTCCACTTCCCGAACTATCGACCCCCTGGAAACAGTATTTCCTGAGCTTTCAAAAGACAAATCTCTTAAACTTTGGCAACCCCCATTCTGCTCCCCAATTCCAGCTCTTGGTTTGCTTTTCAAACATTGAAAAAGAAATTATTCAATCCTGTTGAGCATTCCCAGAATTGTTCCTGGCAGCAGCGTTTTGATCTGAGAGAGAAATCTCTCAGTCCAGTCACCTCCCATGCCAATCAAATTCCAATTGCTTAAATAAACAACAGTGAGAAGAAATCAATCCCAAATTGAGCTCTGCTCAGGCGAATTTCTGAAAAGAACCGTTTCCTTGCCGGCCGCAACTGTAAAAATCGGGTTCAGAGGATCCCGAAAATCTCCTAGAATCCATCACCTTTTGGCGAAATCCACCTGAGTACAAATAAATGGGCCCGCTCTGAGAAAAACCCATGTGGCGGATTTTTGAGATATTTTTCCATTTGCTCACAACGTGGCCTCGAAAAACACCTATCAGTTTAGTTATGCGATTTTATAATTGGCTGGAAATGAAATTCGTGACACTTTCCTTCCTCCTCTTCAGGGACAACTCAGGCTCTGATTTCGCCGTGATTACCTCCTGTAACCTGCATCATTCCAAAAATCATAAGTGCGAATAATTTTAAATATGATGATTGAATTACACATAAATTCTAGTAAAAAATATTTATGAAGAAATGATAGTACAGAATATTAACCGACTCCTTTTCCACTCCATTTTAAACTGCACAATAGAACAACAGAATTATCATGATGGAGAATCAGAGACTTCCCTTTTACACTGGACATGGTGTAAAATTTCTGTTCCTTTCAACAATCCGGCGATAACTTCAAAAATAAACTGTCTTCCCACCGATTTGATCGCATATCCATAATCTTCACCAACAAATCTTCATATTGAGTCGAAGTGGCAAAAATTAGAGATTGTTTAGCACCGTGCAATGACATATAAACCTCTCCGCGATCTCGTACAGCTCAGTAGATTTGGGCAATGATTTCGCACATAATCAGTATTATTTCTTCCCTTCCGGCGAATCTACCTCATTGATAGATTATCATCAATTCAACAATCACTTAAAAACTATGTGATATCTGCTACAAATATTCTTTGAGATCGCCGTGAGATTGATCATATCATAAAGAAACGTGACTGTCGATCCAGCTGTGTTGGTGATTTATGAAAACAAGATATGGCAAAAAGTGCTAAAAGTTTTACTACCATAAATCGCCTTTCAATATAAACATCACATTTTAATCCATGAAATAATTCTTTATTGATTAAAATACTCTTTTGGTTGTTGTTTCATATGGAGAATATCCAATTAATATTCATGGTTACTTTGTCTTTCACCCATGTGGAGGAAAGTTCACCAATATTACCAATACTGAGAATGTTCATATTATCTAAGCTCATGCATATTCCAAAAATATATAACTCTTAATGCATCCACATCTTACTATATAATAGATTCAACCTTTCAGGAATGGGAGATATGCTATGCGAAATACAAATCCCATAACCCATAATATCAACCTCGACTTTTACATGACATATGAGGCCCATTATAAAGATCAAATAATAAGGTTATGTTATGCGTGATTCTTAGATTGAACAAAAAGTCTTGGAAATATAATTTGAATGAACTTTTAATATTCTCCAGGGTATTCATGCAGTAGTTTTATCAGCAGAATTCGATTTCAGTTTAAATATTCTTTTCGCTCTTGATCAGGATAAGATCGAGAATAAGATTAATAGCTGTTTCTTTTAAATTATTTTATAAAAAACAGCCAATAAATATGATCTTTACATGCATATCACATTCTGGTTATTTTCTTATCTTATGATCAATGTACATGTGTTTATATTTTTTTTGTTTTTTGTAATCTGTACAGCCTGCTAACATTCGATTAATTTGCTTCAATCTTGTATTGTAGATTGATTGAGGTAGATTAATTTTTAATTAGTTTGTAATATATTAATGAATTAGTTAATTATATTAACTAATTTCCTTTGCACAATTCGTAGGTATTTAGTAGATTTAATTAACCAAAACAATAGCTTTAGTTTTATTTATAGACTTTCAGGCTAACAGAGCCTTTAAACCTGTTGGAAACAACCATCCCAAACGGCTTGGAGCTTGCTTTAAGGATCTCGGTCTGGGTTGTTTTCCCCCGTTACGTGCATAGTCACATATGCCCGTCAACATTGGCGCTAGAAGGAGGGCCAGTAGATGACAAGTTAGTCTACTGGAGCTATATCATTGATTGATGGCTTCTGTTCCGATTTGGAAATGTTTTTCTCGAAAAATCATTGTTGATACTCCAGCAAGGATAGTTGATCTGTTAACTGAAAACAAGTTTAATGGTGAGAAAGTAACATCTGCATATGAACATGTTTTACAATTTATTGATCAATGTATCTTTCACAAGATTACTGATAAAGATGTTCTATGCATATGCTTGACTCTTACTTTCGAAGGATGAATCAAGAAATGGTGTGAAACCTTGCCGGTAGCTTCTATCCATTCTTTTGAACATTTAATTAGTGCATTCTTAGTTTCTTTTGGGGATTATGATTTCACTAGTTTGTGCACTAAATTAAAAAATTTAAGGAAAGACAAAGATGAATCAGTGGAAGAATTCATTGATAAATTTCTTCATCTTTGTCATAGGTTTCTGTAGCTAGGGTTTTACCCCTAGCTTGTGCGAATGAGCACCTACTAAGGATAACTAACTCCTTAGTAGTAGTTTAGTAAAAATGTAAATAACAATGCTAAACAGAAAAACGGACTACTCTAAATATATGCATGAAACAAAACAACAAAATGTAAATAATGGTTTTTATATTGATATTACCTCCAGTGTGAAGGTTGGTGAAGCTCTTTGCAGTGATCCAAAACGGTTGCTCCAAGCTCCAGTCTGCTCCTTCTCCTTCTCCGATGGTGGAAATGGGCCAAAAGGGGCTCTCAATGGTGAAAGTAGCTCAAGAGTGAGCTAGGGATTCTAGAGCTGTTTTGGCAGAGTAAGGATGCTTATGACTGTGGATGTGAAATAAGGGGTCTCCATCACCTATTTATAGTTTTTTAGTGGTGGAGTGCTAGCCCATGGTTTTGGAAACCATATGGTTTAGGGCAGCTGTTTAGGGTTTTTTCCTACTTTTCCTCATTATTTTATATTTTTTCTTCCCTTTTGGGGATTTTTGCTATTTTAGAGGAATTTTGGATATTTTTGGAGGAAAAAAGGGGGTTTTTGGCCTTTTGGAGGCATTTTAGGCCTTTTGGAGGCTTTTTAGTGGGATTTTCAGGGAAATATGGTAGGAAAATGGACAAATGAGCCATGTAGTGGGGTAGATGAGGTAGTGAACACTTTTTGGGTGTTAACAAATTTTCCCCTGATGTGCGAGGGCAGGAGCTCATCGTATGGCCGATGGACATCATAACTCATATATGGTGTGCTTGGGGTGTGGAGAAGAGAAGAAACAAACTGAAGCCCGAAACAACAAGCCCGAACCAACTGCAAGAACAAAAAGTACATAACCTCAATAATGGATGAGGAATCATCTGATCATATGGACGAGGTGGGCATTCCCATGCTCATATCAAGATACATAAACATAACTGTGAGGCCCGAAAAGAGGGACCTGTAGGATACATAAACAACCACTGTGTATATCATAAGGGTCCAGAAGGGACACAAATCTAGGACATACTGCTGGGCTGACCATATCTGAGCTAAAAAACTGATGCACTGGAATGACAGCAGTGCTACTGAATATGGTACCAAAGGAACTGATGAGTTGCAATGACAAGGGTCATACTCGCGATGGTACACTGAACTGGGTACTCAAGGAAGCATGGAACTAGGTGACTTCCGAATACAATCGCCAACGCAGCCCGGACATCCATGGGAACATATAATTGGGCGTTCTGAAGTGACTCACCAATGTGCTAGAGTCGGGGGAAATCCGGGGTCTTCGACAAATAATGGAAGAGATATAAATCCTGTGCGATTCTCAACGATGCGATCAAGGTGCTGAAGTCGAGCATGTGAGAAACAACCATTCGGAGAGGCAATGATGACTCCTCCCAAAATGGTCCGTAGGCACTTACCACAGATGGTGATGGGTCCAAGGTGCAGGGGCCTCTGGGTCTATCCTCTGGAATAGAGGGGCTGTCGTCAACAGAGGGAGATCTGCAACTATCAAGGCAATGATGTTTCCTTGACAGGAGCGCGAGGTGGAAAACCAAAATGTGATAGTACTGATGGCAGGATGGATAAACTGGGGGGAATAACTGGGCAAGTAGAGTGGGGGACTCAAACTTCCTTTGTTCAGAGTATGAGGGCGGGGAGGATCAGGCAGCATATGAAACTAACTGGTGGTAAGGGGGTTATAGCTGTATTGGATTTGGGAGGGTGACTTGGCTGAGGGAGACTCAAGCTGTGGTAAAATGGCAGGAGACTGCAGAATACTCTGAACAAAGGTGACCTGATTGGGGGTTCTGCCAAGAGGATCGATCATAGCGCCAGGAGGCACGGGTGGACTTCTTCATGGGTTAGGGAACTAGAAGAAGTGTGTATATAAAATGGTACTGTCATGTGGATTTATACGAGCCCAGGACAGTTCATGCTCGTGGTTGCTTTCAATTTTAAGGATTCTGAAAGCAATAAGAAGACTCGGAAGTAATGAAATGGTACTGTTGTGCGGATTTTTCGAGCCCAGGACAGTTCATGCTCGTGGTTGCTTTCAATTTTAAGGAGTCTGAAAGCAAATAAGAAGACTATGAAGTGATAGAATGGTACTGTCGTGCGGATTTTACGAGCCCAGGACAGTTCATGCTCGTGGTTGCTTTCAATTTTAAGGAGTCTGAAAGCAATAAGAAGACTCTGAAGTAGTGGAATGGTACTGCTGTGTGGATTTTACGAGCCCAGGAAAGTTCATGCTCGTGGTTGCTTTCAATTTTAAGGAGTCTGAAAGCAAGAAGAAGACTCTGAAGTAGTGGAATGGTACTGCCGTGTGGATTTTACGAGCCCAGGACAGTTCATGCTCGTGGTTGCGTTCAATTTTAAGGAGTCTGAAAGCAATAAGAAGACTCTGAAGTCATGGAATGGCCAGGAAAGGAGGACGTGTTCAATCAAGGAACATTTATGATGACCAGGAACGAGGGTGGGGGGGAACACTGGTGGGCCTCCTTGCGGGGGGAATGAATGGTGGCAAAATAACGAAACATTTGCAGTATGACAGGAGTGGATGGCTCATGTAAAAAGTGTGGAACAATATGATGGCGGCCGATGTGGCGAGCAAATCGAGGCAGCAAGGTGTCGGGACACAATGTTGAAATTGTACCAAGTGAGAGTGAGAAATGATCTCAAGCATCATCACGAGCTCGGAAAAAATGAATCTGGCGATATAACAAGTGGGAAAAATGGAGAACGGCCAATGGGGCACACAAACCGAGGCGACTAACGGTGTCTAAAAAATGGGAAAAAAAAGACGTAGAAAAAAGAATGCAATGAGGTGACCATCGTGGTGGTCTCATCGTGCTGATTTCAATGGTGGAAACGGTTCGAAAAATGGACTCCGTTCGGATTCAGAAAGGCCAAAACAAGAAAAAAATCAATGGACTATAAATAGTAAGTGGGCCCAACATGACAAGTGTCATTTGTACTATTTGACTTTGACTAGTGATCGGAGTGGACCAGAGCTGAGGTGGCATTT
>LPNX010556355.1:0-71223 GCA_001517045.1 Pseudotsuga menziesii
CTTAGTTTTTAATACACTACCACTACCAACAATAATAATAATAAATTATGTTGCTACTTTAATTCATAATTTATTTTAATCATTACAAGGGTAAAAATTAGACTTTAAACTCATAAAATATTTTCTGGTTTTGATTATAAGTGGTGCCAACTTCCAAAAATAAAACAACATACTCAACAAAGACAAAAATAATTACTATGACAATATTTATAATTGTTGTAATAACAAATACAATGTTGGTATTATGTTATAAAATAATTTAATCAACTTAACATTTAATACAAACTATAAATAATATTAATATAAATTATGTAAAGATTCAAAGGCTATGACTTTTTTCATTTTGAAAGAACTCAATCTAGCGGAAGTTCTAAATTCTAGATCCACTAAATAATTACAAATTTAATGAAATATGTGTTCTCTGCTTAACCGCAATAGTGCACCTTTCTACTGGAGAAACTTGTTGTGTGTGGATGAAATAATGAGAAGGGATGCCTCCTATTTATACTAATTTTCCAAGTGAAAATTTACTGGGTCTTACTTGACAGTTTGACTGGGGTCTACCTACCTTGGGAAAATAAAAAAATTATTTTATTTTATTATTTTCTTGTGGATTATTTCCCTAGAGTTTACATAGATTCTTTTTAGGGTTTACATGAGTAAATACATCAGTATAATATCTCGTAGGGGGTAAAAGTAAACACAATATAGGTACAATAGGAATAAAATCTGAAGTTGCACAAATCCCAACACAAATTGCATAGACATTAGTTACGTCTGAGTTGTGGAAAACAAGTTTCAATTAATTAAGGATTATATTCCTTAATCTATGCAAAGTGGTTGTTGTTGATGGCATTGGTTGTGAATCACTAAATACATTTAGTTAAACTCCTAACTAATGGTCAAGGAATTAGCTAATTAGTTCAAATTCTTTTTTTTTCAGTTCAGTTCAATTGCATTCAGTTTTGATTCAGTTACATTCAGTTAGAGGTAGTTAACACCAGTGAATTAATGGAGGGAACATATATTCAGTGTTGAAGATAATTATAAGGTGACAACTTGGCACCAAGTCAAGGAAGGTGCAATAGGTAATGTGTGGAAACTGCACATAATGTGTATAGTTTTCACAGTGCCCAAAAGGCATGAAAGCATTCACTAGCTTCACATTATGACTCAATAAGCTTGTTATTAGAGTGTTATGCAATTAGCAAGGAAACAACATTATTTTGTATGATCTCTATTCTCTAGTGCTTCTTATATATCTCTTATCAATCAATCTACAAGTGTTCTAAAATTATTCTCTACCATTATCTATCATACACAAAGGATTGTTTGCTAGGTTTTTCACCCTCCATATTTGGGGGTTTTCCTAGGGTACATCATGTGTCTTATGGATTGAATGATTTGTGTGTTTGAATTGTTTTATGAGATCTACATGCATTGTATTTGTTTATCAAAAATTTTAAAGTTCAAGTATCTTCATATTTTCTCAAACATTTACATGGTATGAAAGAAAGGTCATGCAAGAGCTTAGTTTTGTGCAAACATTCTAAACCTACACAAGATATTGAAGAAATGGCATCAATCTCGATCTGAATGGAATACCAACTTGAAGGACCACCAAACTTCAACACATGGAAGGTGAGAGTGATCAACATTCTCAAATAGCATGATATTGATTCCTTTTTAACCACCATGATCGAAGATAATACTACAAATGCGGGAAGACCCAATTACAAGAAAATGAAGCAAAGGGAAATAGATTCATATATGACTTGTGAAGGACAACCTCATGTCAGTGATCACACCATTGAAGATGGAAAATGAGTGTTTTGACACACTCACAAGTATTTATGAAAAGAATCCCCCTACTCAAAAGAGGGCTTTGAAGAACAAGTTGTGGAAGATGAAGATGGAATGAGATGAGACCGTAGCTTCCTTATTTATAAATATTTCACAGGTGAAGGATCAAGTTGCAAGAATTGTTGTCAAGACGGATGATGATGATCTTCTTCAAACCACCATCAATAGGATTCTTGCCACATGGAAGACCTTTCTTATTGCGGTAAATGGAAGAGAAGGACATACAAAATTCAAAATACATTGGTATGATTTCATTCAAGGAGAAGGGAATATCCACAACAAAGTGGTGCACACTAAATAAGAGAATCTACCTCTCATGACTGGAACCAAGAAAGGGAGGAATCCATTTGCTCCCAAGAAGTCTCTCCATGCAAAGAAGAAATACATCAGTAAATTTTTTGTTAAAATAAAATCTCCTATGTTTTTATTGTCAAAATATGGGACACTTTATACAGGATTGTTGTGTGAATAAAATAAAAGAAGGAATATTCCATGCTTCCACATCCGTAGAAGAAAATTCCAAAGAAATGCACCCGAAGAGAAAGAGACAAGGAGGGAGTATTACCTTGTCTCTTATTTGCCTAGATATCTCATCACGGGAGAATATACATGACTGATTGACAATGGTGCTTCCATTCACATGTTAGGATACAAGGGCGCAATCTACAATGTAAAAGAGAAACAATTTGCATGCATGGTAGAATTGGGAGACAATTCCACATACTCAATCCAAGGACTTGGATCCATATCCTTCTAAATCAGTTCGGGAGACACACTACATGTGTAGGACATTATTTATGTCCATGTATTGAAGAAGAACCTACTCTTTGTTTATGTCCTTGAAGATAAAGGATTATAATTCATATTTATGGATAATCAAGCATACTTGTGGCCAAAGAACTAGAATATTGATACTTCTATTGTTATTTGGGTTTAAGAATGAGGACTTTACAAGGCCCTAGGAAAGTATATTGCAGCCACGACACATCATATAATCATCCCATGTGAGATTTGGAATAGGAGACTTGGTCACCTCCACTTCAGAGCACTCTTTGGTTTGCAGTAAATGGTGAAAGGTATGCCTAGTTTTGATTTTGTACTTGACATTGTTTGTAGAGGTTGTTCTTTAGGAAAGAATGTTAAAAATAATTTTCCTAGCATCCATACTATATATAAAGGAATATTATATTTAGTCCACTCAGATGTATGTGGACCATTGTCTTCCCCATCCCTGAATCGGTATCTTTACTATGTTTTATTCATTGTTTATTTATCCTGTAAGGCCTAGATTTACTTCATGAAATACAAAAGTGAAACCTTCATTAAATTCCAAGAGTATAAAGCCATAGTTGAGATCCATAAAAGTAGGAATATCCATTCCCTAAGGTCTAATAATGATGGATAATTTGAATCAAATTATTTTAATGAGTTTTGTGATGCAAGGATATGTAAGCAATTAACAACTCCTTACAACCCTCAACAGAATGGGGTTGCAGAGAGAAAGAACATAATTGTTTTGTGAGGCTGTAAAATCCATGTTACATCATCAAGATATTTCTTGTTATTTGTGGGAATAAGATACTAGTACGAGAGTGTACATATAGAACCGAAGTCCACATGTAGTTCTTTATGAGAAAACACTTGAAGAGATGTTCATTGGTGAGAAACCAAACATATCACGTCTTCATATTTTTGGATGTCCTGTGTATATTAAAATACCAAAAGAAAAGAGAACCAATATCGACCTTCTCTAAAGAAGGGAACTTTTGTTGACTACAGTGAGACCTCCAAGGCATTCAGAATTTATGTACCTAGTGAGATACATGTTGAGGTTAGTCAGAATGTGACTTTCCATGAGGAGGTATCATTCAAGCAGTCAAAAGAGCTTCAATTTCGTCGAGAGATAGAGGAGGTTGAGGCTCCTATATCAGAAGATCATGATGATGATTCTTCCCCTTGTGATGTTTAGAGGGAGACTCTAGTAGAGCATGGAAAGATACCTATCATTGATGAACTAGTTGAAGTGGTTGATGAACCTCCTTCAAAGATGAGGTTGGAATGGTGTTGAGATATATTTAAATATGTTGAGAAGCATGGAGCAATAGTAGGCACATCTAGAAAGCGCAAGCAGCCTAATAGGTATTCAGAATATGTTGCATTGATGAGCAACATCAATGACTCAAAGACTTCATCATATGAAGAAGATGTATAGAAACAAGTGTGGAAAGATGCTATCACAAAGGAATATCATTATATTCTGAAGAATGATGTTTGAGATATTGTTCCCAGACCTAAAAGGAAGTCAATTGTAACTTCCAGATGGCTTTACAAGATAAAGCATGTTGCAGATGGTAGTGTGGACAAGTACAAATCCATGTTTGTTGTTCGAGGATTTTCTTAGAAAGAGGGCACTAATTACAAGGATAATTTTTCTCGAGTGTCCAATTATACTACCATTATATCTATTATTTCACTTGCATCAGAATTAGGATGGAAGCTTCACTAGATGGATGTGAATACTTCCTTCCTCAATGGTGACATTGAGGAACAATTTTACATTGAGCAGCCTTAGGGTTTTATGATAGATGGGAAGGATTCCCATGTGTGCAAGTTGAAGAAAGAACTATATGGATTAAAACAAGCTCCTCGAGCTTGGTATTCCAAAATAGACATTTATCTTCAGAAATTGGGTTTCTTGAAGAGTGATGCAGATTCAAAGTTATACTTCAAATTAGTTGAGAACCAACCTCTGGTACTAGTCCTATATGTGGATGATATTTTCCTCACTAGAGAGGAAAGGATGATCGAAGAGTGTAAGAGGGATCTTACCTCATAGTTTGAGATGAAATAATTAGGTCTTATGTGCTACTTCCTAGGCCTTGAGATTTGGAAAAGGAATGATGATATATTTCTATCTCAAGGGAAGTACACTATGGACATATTGCACATATTTGGCATCGTGGATTGTAAATCCATAAATACTCCAACAGATTCCAATTTGAGAAAAAAACATATGACTAAGACTAGATTGGATCTAGTGGAGCCCAAATTATACAAATAGTTGATTGGATTGTTGGCTTACCTGTTGTAGAGGAAAGTTTTCTATGGCAAGGTTCTAAGAGGCCATCAACATACTAGGGTTTAAAAACTAATGCATACAGTTCTCCAAGTATATATAAACAAGTTTTAGAGATTATAATGGTTCATACATTAGCCAAATGAACGTTGATCCAAATATCCCTTCAATCCTCCTCTTGCTCCTCTTGCTGCTCTTGCTCCAAGAGACTTGCAAAATGAATTATACCTACCTCAAACCAATATGACCACATGTAAAGAAATGATGAATAAAGAAATATGAAACCTAAATATGATTAACATAAACAACTGATCATAATAAAATATTTAACATACAAGACACATTGATTGGAAGAGGAAGAGCATCACATCTTTATTAAACATGAAAGAAGTACAAAGATACCTTCTCCAAGCTAGGAACCTTACGAAACCTTGATCCGGTTCTGTCGCTTCTCGTCTCCAAGGAGATGATCACTAAGGAAAAGGTGGGGGGAATGAGAGTCCCAATTCCTCCAGCATAACAATGCAAAAGTTCAACTCCCTTCTCATGGACCTCTCTCCCTCTATTTATACATTTCTAAAGAAATAGGTTTGAATAGGGTCAGTTACAACTTATCAATTCAGTTCCATAACCTCCCAAACCACCCCTAATTATATATTTTCATATTTTTATTATTTTTTACCACAATAGGATGTATTCTTTGGTAGCATTAAGGAAAATTCACCAATACAAAGGTGAAACTCATGGGTACCATGAAGGAAAAGTCACAAATAGGTAAAAGGTGATCATTTTTAGGGTACTTCCAGGAATTTATAGGATTTGGAGTCTTCTTTAAAGTTATTCCTAACTTGAATGAGTTTCCAACGGTATAGAGAAGAGATCAAATGAAGTTACATAAATCCATATATGGATCCTCCAAGTTACGTGTTTTTTCGAGTGACTTTCTTGAAGCCTCGTCATGGAAGTGTAGACATGCGACGAAAACATGGGAAAGTGGTCATAGGAAGAGATCTATCATTTTAGGCTATACCAGTACCTGATACATTGGAGGCCAAACATTTTTTATGCAGTTAGCATCTTGAGTGAGTTCATGACTAATCCTAGACACATACACTGGGTTGCAGGTAAGCATATTTTGAGATACCTCTGCAAAACAATTGTTTATGGATTGAGGTATGCCTCCAATGGAGGAGTATTATTTCTTGTACATACTGATTCTGATTGGGGTGGCAACATTGTTGATCAAAAGAGAAATTCCAGGTATTTTTTCAACTTGGGTTCTTCTATGATTTCATGGTCTAGAAGAAATCATGGTTCAGTTGATGGTTTTAGGGCTTGCTCCCACAACTTTCCTTAAAGAAATTCACGTGTTATATGCGATTGTCCTATATCAATAGCTGTGTGTACCTTAATGCAAAGTTAAAAAATATAAACATGATTAGTCGAGGACAGTTGATCCCTTAATCATAACTTTCTCAACTTCATCAACCATCGAAACCTCTCTCTTTCCTCATGTATAAATATAGGGTATGGGTTGAGGATAATCAATCATTCCTAGAAGATAAAATCTATGATGGTGGTATGCCTTCAGATATCTTGGAGTAGAAGAACTCAGTGTCCTTGGCTTGCAGAAGAGCACTTGTTTTAGGTGTTGGGTTGTATTCTCACCATCCCTTGTTTATGAATAATTAAAATTCTTCTTCCAATATTGTGCACTCTTGTATATGTTGATTTATGAATTATCTTATAGTTTCATTATGAATATGTTATTTCATTAACCTTTGATATATATATATATATATATATATAATATATTTACAGGAAGAAGTTGTTCTTTGCAAGTGATTGGAGATACCCTGGAAGCTGTGGAAGCAACTGGAAGAGGAGAAGAAAATCTAGGATCAACCATAATAAACCAGGTTTGTTCAGTTTTCTTCCTATTCCTATTTCAATTTCTACATGGCTGATTATCTGCAAGTTTAGTCTAGTAAGTTCGTAACCCCAGAGACCCTCGGTTATAAGGGTTTGTTTTCCTGAACAACAGAACTGGTGACTCCATTGGGGATTCCAGCATGTTGTGGGTTATTTCTTTAGGCTCCCTGACAAGTCTTTTGCTCTTTTTGATTTTGTTTGTCACTTGTTTTGTTTTGTATTTTGATTTTTAGTTTGGCATGTTCAGGTCCTATCTGCTAGTACTTTTTATTTCGAAAAAAATTTAGCAGCACACACAGGTTGTCTTATTGACAGCCGCATGTTTCACTTTATATACACATGTTGCATTCTGGAAAGTCGTGTGTCATACATGAGTTGTCTTTATAACAGTAACATATTCCTATAGCTTTCTCTGAGTTCATAGGGTTTTTGCTTGTCCCTGTTTTGGTGACCTCTCAGAGGCTTGTGAGGGTTCTATTTCTGTCATGATTTTGTAAGTCTTAGGTCTATACATCTCACAGTTTACTTGATTAGTCAAGTCCTTGATTTTTTTTTTTTGACTTTCTTCATTGGTGAATGTTGTTGGTACTCCTACTTGGCTTGTTGGGTCTAAGTGCTTGTGTTCTAGGTCATTGATCGGTCCCTTGAATAATGTATGCTATGCACTGATGTTTGTAGTCTAAGTTTATCATTGTCCCTTTTTGTGGATCTAGTGAGATTTTTAGTTTGTTAGTTCCACCAAGGTTAGTGTTTGTTCCTTTTCTTCCTTTTGGTTAAAGTGTGTTGCTTTAGGATCTGCTTGCATCATTTACTGTTATCTGCCTAGATTGTTCAAACTTGCTCAAGTTTTCATTTAGTTGCATTTATAATTTTTGAAATTTTTTGGAAAAGAAAAGACAAATTTTTTATACTTTTTGCATTAGGTTTCATCTAGTGTTCTTTTTGTTATTTTTCAAGAAAAAAATAAAAAATTTAGACTCTTGTAGTTTCTCATCCTTTGTTTAAAAAGTTCATTGGCTTTCATTTTACAAGAAAAGAAAAAGAAAAATTGGCATAGTAGTTGCAATTTGCTTTGAAATTTTATTTTAAATCCATTTTTATTTCTTTTGTTGAGTCTATAACACCCTACATTTTTCATCCCGCTACCTTTGACTAATAACAGCCAATTAAAAAGAACGACTTAATTAAAATTTACTAGTAAGTTTCTTTTTTAGGCTCTTACACGAACTAGTTCAGGCTAGGCTTGTGGACTAGGGATTTATAACTGTCCATGAGTATTTGACTTCAGACGTAGTTGGCCTTTCACTAGGTAAATCCTCCTCCACATGAGACCATCTAGAAAGATCCTCTTGCACGAGTTAAGGACGAGGCCATGTAAGGACCTAGCTTGAGGAGATAACCCTCTGATTCCTTGTTCGAGCATATACCAGAATTTTTATGCATTTGGGGATCTTGTCAATACCACCTCTTGGGCCCCATGTGGTGCCAGTGTTGACATGGTTTCGGGCTTTTCTACCCTTCCCATGCATAAGGATCAGGCTTGCAACAGTTCCTCCAAACTCTTGGTGTAGTTGTGGTATCCTTTAGTCTCTTAACACTAGGGATCATACACAGGTAATAATAGAAGGCTATTTCTGGGATACCTTGGACAGACTTTGAAGGTAACCCTAGTAGATGGTGTGGGAGGGAAGTTGGGTGATTCCTTTTCTTGTTCCTAAGAACATATGTATGGGATGCTAAGTAACCATCTATAAACTCTTCACTAGTTGGACCTAGGCCGTAACCATCCCAGAATTTCCTTTGGAAGGCATATCTTATACTTGTTGTGTCTATGTGACTTTAGGAATTTTTTAGTGAGTGTTTTTTGGTTTGTCAATATTTAGTTGTCGTTTAGGTGTGTGTGAGTCAAATTTTGTATTGTGGAGGACCAACCTCTCTGTAGGTCAATAAGGTTGAAAAACTTTCCTCCATATGATACAGTGGAGCCCCCACCGTCCCCTCAAATATGGAGACTAGGTACTGAGGGTTCATTTGAACTAGTAGGAGTTAGGGAAGTTTCAGGTGAACTAGAACTTAGGACTAGCTAGGAAGATACAACTACAGTAGAGATCAAAGACTTGCAGGATGACAAGTTTGCAAGGAATTTTAACCCACCTCTTACTGACTTAAATGATACTGTGATCTTCCAAGTTCTTCCTTTTAATTCACCTGTTATTGGTTTTCTTATGAGCAGAGTTATGGATAGCTCTGGAGAGGGTATTTCTACCCCCACTTCAGTTGTGTTGGCTAGAGGAGTGCCACCTCCCCCGGTTGGTACTCCAATACCAAGTACACCTACTAAACCTTTGTCACCAAGTACTCGAGTGGTCCAACCATCGACTTCTTCTAATGTAGTAGGTACTTCTAGTGGGGTTGTCACTAGGATTCCTAGTGCACCTTTTGCTTCCCCCTCCTTCATGCATACTACTCAGAGTGGTCCAAGTGGATCCTCTTCATTTGTCTAGTGTTTCCCATGGAAAGGGGGGAACATTCCCCAATCCACTCATTTATTTAGGTCCTACACCTGCATATGTGAGAATCCATTTTGGAAACAAAAATGCTTATGGTGAATGTTTCTAGGCTCCTGTTTTGACCCCATTCACGAGCTCTCCCTTTTCTCTTTTGACAAGATGGATACCTTCTCCTATCTTTCAGACTTCAGTTTCATTTGGGGTGGCTCAAACCACTTATAGTGCACCACACACAAGTAATCCACTAGCTTTCGGGTGGAATCCATTTCAAAGTACTCCAACTACTTCACAACCGATGGCTAGGGGAAACCCCAACTTTATATTTGGGAACCAGGGGGAAGCTCCTTCTACCTTTTAGACTCAAGATTCTGAAGCTCTAGTTAGGCCTAAACTTCCCTTTCTTGCAACTTTAAACTTGCCAGACTTGTCAAATTTGATGAACAACCCAGCGCGGCATAGTGCTGCATCAACACCTGTTTCGGTTAAGTTACTTTCATACATTCCAAAGTTTGAAGGCAAAGCTGGCAAAGATCTAGGTGCCCATATAACCACTTTTCACCTATGGTTCTATTCGAAATCACTAAATGATGATTCCATTTGGTTGAGGCTCTTCCGAAGGAACTTGACTCATGTAGCAGCAAAATGGTATATTGAACTTCCCTCTGCTACATATGACAGTTTTTTGGACTTAGAGACTGTGTTTCTAAATCACTTCCATATTCCTGTCTGGTATGATGCCGACATAGATTTATTGTCAACTTTTTAGAAAACAAATCCACACACATCTTGGATCATATCCAAGAGTGGAGAAGATGGAAGAGGCATATCAAAGACACCATACCCCCTGAATTCTTATTAGAGTGGATCTTAAAATATTTACTACCTTATATATCTAAGGACGTATCCAGTTCAGGGGTAGCCACAGAAGAAGAGGCTATCCTTAGGGCTCAACAGTTAGATTTGATTTATGCTCAATATGGGATCTTGTATGAGATTATACCTAAGGTACCGTGCTCTACCAATAGTGTCGAGAAACCCAAGCCTAGACCCCATGCCAATGGTGTGGTTGGTTTAGTTAATTCTCCTACTATAGAATCACTGGAAAAGAAACTCCATGAGTTTTCAGTGAAGCAATCTACAACAAAGGAATTTAAGGCTACCACCCCTTCATCTCAAACTACAAATGTTTTTTCACAATCTTCTCAGAAGGAAAATTAACATCCCAGTGTGGAAAATAAGAAAGGGAAGAAGGGTGATGGTAATCAAAACAAGCCAAAACCCACAAACAATGCTGATGGGGGTAAGAAAGAGAAGAAGAAGGTGAAGTTTCCTTGCAAGTTGTGACAGGGAGACCACTTGACCCATCAATGCCCTCTTATTGACCAAGCTCAAAAGTTGCGTAAAATCCAACAACCAGTTGTCCTAAAGGATCCATTTGCCCAAGGACAAACTGCAACTTCTATTTCTAATGTAGCTAGGGGAACTCCTAGTGCCCCTCCTGATAAGAACTATATCAACATGGTACGATAAAACACCTTACTCTAGATGAGAAACAAAAATTAGTAAGCGAAGGCTTCTGAGGAGGGTAAGATGACTACTGAAACTTCTAACCCTCTCACTATAAATAAACATGTTGGTCCAATTCCTAAGATACCGAAAGGTGTCTTTAAAATAGAATTTCACAATCCTAACTCTAGGGATGCTTCCAACTACTTTGTAGCTGAATATTTGGCTCAGAACCCGTGTGCAATACTGACATTGGAAGTGTTACAAAGTTTTCCTGCTCAACGAGATGCCCTCTTAGTAGCTTTAGGCAGTATGGATTCATCGAGCCTCTTGGCAAAGTTTAATATGTCAGATGTTAAGATTCTTCTTCCGTATCATGTGGATTTTTTAATAGATGTCATTCATGGAAGAAAAAACATTGGGAGCATATTTTTTCACAAAGGTGCTTCCACATGTGTAATTCTAATTTCTTGCTTGATGGATTTAGGTTCTCTGCAGCTGGTTCCATCAAATACCTTACTTATTGCTTTTGACGAGAGGTCTTTCCACCTGCATGGTATCCTACCAGATTTTGAGATTAAGATGGGAGGGAAAGCAGTGGTTTTTTAATTTCATGTTATTGATGCTCCTTTAGACTATAACTTGCTTTTAGGGAGAAGCTGGACTTACGCCATGTGTGTGATCGCCTCTATTGTTTTGCGAGTGGTGGTTTTCCCACATGAAGGGAAGTTGGTTACTATTGACCAACTCAGTTTCACTCGAAAGGGATGTTTGGAAACTAATGAGTCCACTATACCTTTGGTTGATCATATTAGGCCTGTTAATGAGAGCTTGGGGATTGGAATCTATTCGTCGTTAATGGGCACATTTGATATCCTAGACCTGATAAATTATCTAGGTTCTACGAGTGTAGGTAAGTCTATCACAACTACTGTTAATAGAACTGATCCTTGGGTCGTTTCTTCTTGTCACGAACCTCAGGTTCCCTTATCTATAGTGGAAGTGCCTTATCAAGTTGTTTTTGACACCACTGTTGATTCTATTGCAACTCCTTCTTCAGTCTCAGAGGAGTTGGGAGAATCGTATCTTCCCACTTGGGAAGAGAAATATTTATATTCATATGATTGCTTAGACATGGTTTTACCTTCAGATGAAGCCATTTTGGAAGCTATGTATGGGAGAGATAATATTTGTGAAGATATTCACCATAGGTCCTACTTTCTTTCAAAACTAAGTAGAATTGAAAACCAAGAGTTCCATGTGATACTAGCAGAAAATGTTGATCTACCGATTAATCCTTTGCCAAAGGAGAGAATTTTTGTCTAGGGGAATATGGAAAATATTTATGTTTCCATTCCTATCAACATCTCTGCAAACCCAAACTTAGTCGAAAATGTGCATATTGGTGAAAATTTCTCTCCGGAGGAGATTGCTATATATACTACCTTACTTAAGGAGTTTCACGACGTGTTTTCCTGGTCATATGAGGAGATTCCAGGCATAAATCCATCGATCATTGAACTTGAAATACGATACTATCCTGACACTAAACCGGTTTGACAAAAATGTTGACCTGTTAATTCACGTAAAGCAGAAGCCATCAAGGCTAAAGTGGAAAAGTTGCAGAAAGTTGGCTTTATCTACCCGATCGCTTTGATGGAATGGCTATCCAATGTCGTTCATGTTGATAAGAAACAAGGGACAATACGCGTGTCCATTGAATTTCATGACCTAAATAAAACTTGTCCCAAGGACAACTACCCCATGCCCTCTATAGATCAAATTATTGATGCTTGTGCGGGTAGTGAAGTTTTTTCGCTTATGGATAATTTTTCCGGATACAATCAAATCCAAATCAAGCCAGATGACCAACACAAAACAGATTTTATTTGCCCATAGGGTACCTTCATGTGCAAGAAAATTCCATTTGGTTTGAAAAATGTTGGTCCTACCTTTCAATAGGAAATGAACTTTTCATTCCATGACTTTAAGAACATTGTCAAGACGTATCTTGATGATCTACCTACCCATTCTCGCAAGAGGAAGGACCATCCAGATCACCTTCACTTAATTTTTGAACGATGTAGACATTACAAAATACACTTGAATCCCCACAAGTGTGTTTTCTGTATTGAGTTAGGAAGGTTATTCGGGTTTATTGTGTCAAACAAAGGAATTTAAGTGGATCCTTTGAAAGTAGAGGCCATTGTAAATATGCCTCCTCCTCATTCTATCAAGCAACTTCAAATATTGCAAGGGAAATCTAATCTCCTTCTACATTTTATTGTTAACTATGCTAATATAACTAAGGGTTTCATGTTCTTGCTTGAGTAGGACGCTCCATTTGTATGGGATGAAACCACACACCTTACATTTGAGGCATTGAAATAAGATTTGATGTTGGCTCATTTGTTATGGCCACCAGATTACACTAAATCCTTTATATTGTATCTAGTTGTGTCAGAGTCGACCATTCGGGTATTATTGGTTCATGAGTACGACAAGCTCCAAGAGAATGTTGTCTATTATCTCAAACATTAGCTGGTCCCGAACTTCGATACTCCCACGTCAAGAAGTTAGCATTAGAAGCTGTGTATGCTGTTTAGAAACTGCATCACTACATTTTACTGAGGACGACTACAGTAGGGCAAGATGTAAATCCCTTTCAATATTCTTTGTCCCAACGCATAACCGAGGGAAAATTCAATAAGTGGATAGTCATTCTCCAAGCGTTTGACTTGGATTTTTAGTATGCCAAATCTAAAAATTCCTTAGTTTTTGCTGAGCTTATTTCAGAATTTCCTATCGAAGGAAATGTGGTGGTGGAAGATGACTCATTTCCAAATGAGTATATCTTTCTTATTTCCACCTTTGATTCCTGGTATGGATATTTCCTTATATATCTCCAGACTTTAAAGTGTCCAGTTTCCTTCTCGAGGGAAGAGCGACATAAAATACATATGAATGCAAAAAACTACCTGATCATAGGTGATACTTTGTATCGAAGAGGGGTAGATTATATTTTGGGTCAGTTACTCACCCACAAGGAGGAGGATGTTGATGTATTTGTAACTTCGGAATGTATTCTTCTATGTATCTTGTATATTGTAACCCGATGTTTATTTCGGGATGTTTCTATTATTTATTTGAGTCATGTTGTCATGCCCCGATGTTCCGATCAGGAGGATTAATAATGTAAACAAGTCTTGTCAAGTCATTGTGGAAGTCCCCACATTTTTGGGGCACTAGGGTTATTATACACTCATTAAGGTGTAGGCTCTAGTAAGTAATTGTTAAGTTGGGCCGACATGATTAAGTGCACTTCAAGTGAACGGAAGAATTAAAATAGAGAGTGAGAGTCTCTCTATTTATGACTTGTACTACACATCACTCACTCACTCAAGTGTGGCACATTAGTGGGGAAGGAAATACTGGGGCTAGACAAAAGAAGAAGACTACTGCTATCGAGAGTGCATATTACTGTTTTTGGGTCTTACATCTTGTGGTGATTCTATCTTGAGGAAGTTGCGGGGTTTTCTCCATTTATGGTTTCCCCGATCAAAACATTGTGTTCATTGTCTCTTGTGTTTGATTGTTGTACTTGTTATTCTCTTAGTAAATATCCTAACATAATGCTAGCTTAAATGTTGAAAAACTAACATGGTATCAGAGCTAACCTGAGAAGAAGACACTGTGCAGCTGCGGGAACTAGGGCTTCCTAGTTTGTGGACCTTTCTCCACAGATTTTCAGCAAAAGTAAGGTGGAATTACTCTCCTCCCTAGGGCGCATCTTTCTGTCGAAACAGAATCCAATTCTAAGTTTTTTCAGTTTTGGACCTGTCACTCGGGTCAGAAATTAGGGCTTTTTACAGAAGAGGAATTTTTTAGTGAGCCCAGGCCTAGATTGATATCCTCCCCAAAATTGAAGTTAGGAACAAATTTGAAGGCATTTGGGTGGATAGAACTCCTAAAAAGCAAAACCCTAGTTTGCTCCTGAACCAGCTCTACAGGATTTCAGCTCAAGTTTCAGATTCGACATCTTGAACCTGGTAAGATCTAAAATCTTTTGTATTTCCATTTGAGGTTCTTATTTAAATATGTCTCATCATACCAAGCTTGATGAAAAGATTGAGGGGGCTGATAACTTCCGAGCCTGGAAGTATAGGATCTCCCTAGTCCTGGAAGAGAATGAATTAGACTCCTACATTCATGAGGAGGTTCCAGTTCCAGAGGGAGATGAGGCAAAGGCCTTACATAATAAGAAGATGGTTATGGCAAAGAGGATCATTGCTGATTCTATTAAGGATCACCTTATCCCATAGGTGTCCTCTCTCAAGACACCTAAAGCTATGTTTGATGCCCTAACCAAATTGTTTTAAGGAAAGAACATCAATCGGAAGATGACCTTGAGGAACCAACTGAAGAATGTGAAGATTCAAAATGCAGAAACTATCCAGTCTTACTTCACAAGGGTTTCTTAGATCAAGGAACAATTAGAAGCTGTTGACGAAGAAGTGGAAAACGCAGAGATTGTGATGACTACTTTGAATGGCCTCCCTAGGTCATGGGATGCTTTCATTCAAGGAATCTGTGGTAGAAAGAAGTTGGTCAAGTTCAGCAAACTATGGGAAGAGTGCTCTCAAGAAGAAGCTCGGATAGCAGCTCGAGAAGAGAAGACGGGAAGTGAAGACCAAGCTCTTACGGTTCGCTACAAGTCTCACTCCAAGTCAAGCAAAAGGAAACCTCGTGGCTCTAAAGGTAAGTGTTCTTACAAAGATAATACTAGAAGAGATATGTCTAGGGTCATATGTTATACTTGTGATGAAGCAGGACACTTTGCAAAAGATTGTCCTAACAAACAGAAGATAGTGAATAAGAGCAACAAAAGAAGACATCATGCTCATGATACAGAGGATGATGAACCATCCAGAAAGAGATCCAGATATGAGAGGGAAGATTCTTCAAGTGAGGATGAATATGTTCTGATATCAGCTCTCACAGGTAACATTACTCATGGAAGTGATGATTGGCTCATAGACAGTGGGGCTTCCAAACATATGACGGGATTCAAGGAATCTTTTATAAGACTATCAGAACATGAATCACCTCACAAGGTGAAACTAGGAGATGACTACCAATATCCAATAAAAGGTAGTGGGGAATCTTCATACAAGCTAGACTTTGGTAAGTCTATAACAATGAAATAAGGATTGTCTGTGCCAGGACTGAAGAAGAACCTTCTATCCATTTCAACATTGGATGCAAAAGGAATGCGGGTGGCATTCATAGATGGTCAAGTCATCATGTGGCCAAAAGGAAAGACTATTGATGATGCGGTAGTGATTGGAGAACAAAAAGGAGGCTTGTACAAATTGAGGGGCCATCTAGAACAAGCCTTGATCCATGACACAGTAGAGCCAAATGAGCTTTGGCATAGAAGGCTTGCACATGTACATTACAGAGCACTACCTATTGCAAGTAAAGTTGTCGAAGGTATTCCAGAAATTCAAGCTAAACATGATGGGGTCTGCAAAGGATGTGCAAAAGGAAAGAATACAAAGAAGACATTTCCAAGCAGCGAAAGCAAATCCAAAAGCATTCTAGAAATCATCCACTCCAATGCATGCGGACCTATGTCATCAAACTCACTTAGCGGGTATGCATACTATGTTTCTTTTATTGATGATTTTTCTAGAAAGACATGGATTTACTTTATGAAGAACAAAGATGAAGTATTCAGCAAGTTCAAGGAATTCAAAGCCTTGATCGAAAACCATACTGAAAAGAAGATAAATACCATTCAATCAAATAATGGTGGAGAATTCACTTCAAATGAATTGAAGGAGCTATGAAAAGAATCAAGGATTAAGAGGGAGTTGTCCACTCCTTATAATCCACAACAGAATGGAATTGCAGAACAAAAAAAACAGAACTATCATGGAAGCTGCAATAGCTATTATTCATGATCAAGATCTACCTATGCATCTTTGGGCTGAAGCTTCCAGAACAGCAGTATATGTGCAGAACCGTACTCCACATAGAGTACTCGAGAAAAAGACTCCTGAAGAAGTCTTCTCCGGCAAGAAACTAGAAGTCAGCCATCTCAGAATATTCGGCTGTCCCGTATACATACACATTCCAAAAGAGAAGAGAACAAAACTAGATCCTTCAGGAAAGAAGGGTAAATTTGTGGGATACTCTGAAAGCTCGAAGGCTTACAGAATCTACTTCCCAGGATACAATAAGATTGACATCAACAGCGATGTGACATTTGATGAAGGCACAAATTACAACAAATCCAGAAAGAGACCTGCTGAAGAACCTGAACAAGCGGAAGCAGAAGTACCCAAAATTCATGATACAATCATGGACAAAGAAGCTCAAGAAGAAGATCGAGAGTTCGAGGAACCACAAAGACCTGTAGATCCACCTCTGGAGAAGAATACTCATAAGAGGAAACCTACTTGGGTACGTGAACTTATCCAAGGTGTGGAAAGATATGGGGCTCCAGAAGAAAATCACAGAGAAAGAAAGAGAACCAGATCAAATTCCGGGTATGTAGCTTTATTATGTGATTTCATTGATAAAGAACCTTCCAGTTATGAAGAGGAAGCAGAACAGAAAGAATGGAAGGATGCTATGATCGAAGAATATCAATCGATCATGAAGAATGATGTTTGGGATGTTGTCCCAAGAAAAAAAGGGAAGTCAGTTGTCACTTCCAAATGGATCTACAAGATCAAGCATGCTGCAGACGGTAGCATTGAAAAGTATAAGGCAATATTTGTAGCTTGAAGAATCTCTCAGAAAGAGGGAGTAGACTATGAAGAGACTTTTATACCTGTAGCCAGATATACTTCCATTAGATCAGTACTTGCTCTGGCTGCAGTGACGAAATGGAAGATACACCAAATGTATGTCAAGACTGCCTTCTTGAATGGTGTAGTAGAAGAGGAAGTGTATGTAGAACAGCCACTCGGGTTTGAGATACATGACAGAGAGTCTCATGCATGCAGATTGAAGAAAGCCCTGTATGGTTTGAAATAGGCACCCAGGACCTGGTATGGCAGGATTGATAGCTTTCTATCCAGTTTGGGCTTTACCAAGAGTAAAGCAGATTCCAACCTTTACTACAAGGTTGAAGATGGCAACCCAGTGATGCTCCTACTGTATGTAGATGATCTATTTGTGACAGGTACAGATGGGTTGATTGCTGATACGAAGAGAAAGCTTGCTGATGAGTATGAGATGAAGGAATTGGGGATGATGCATTACTTTCTAGGTATGGAGGTGTGGCAGAGTACAAATGGAATCTTCCTTGGACAAGGGAAGTATGCAGTAGAGATCCTGAAGAGGTTTGGGATGATGGACTGCAAGACTATGGCCACACCTATGGCATCGAACCTGAAGCTATTGAGTGATGCTTCATCAGAGTCAGTTGATGCTATGATGTATCATCAGATGATTGGGTCATTGATGTACCTGACGAACATGAGACCAGACATTTGCTTTGCTGTGAACACCTTGAGCCAGTACCTGACAGATCCGAGAAGTGTTCACTTGACGGCTGCAAAGCATATTCTGAGTTACCTGAAGGGTACAGTTGATTACGAGCTCAAGTATGATGCGAATCAGAAGATTAACCTGGAGGGTTATGTTGATTCAGATTGGGCAGTCAGTGCTATCGACAGGAAGAGTACTTCAGGATGTTGCTTCAGTATGGGATCAGGTGTGATCTCTTGGTTTAGCAGGAAGCAATCCTGTGTGGCACTGAGTACAGCTGAAGCAGAGTATGTCACAACTTGTTCAGCTAGTTGTGAGGCAGTATGTCTGCAGAAGCTACTGTCTGATATATTTGATCTCCAATTGGATGCTACTTGTATACATTGTGACAACTAGAGTTACGTCAAGTTGTCAGAGAATCCAGTGTTCCATGACAAGTCGAAGTATATCGAGATCAAGTATCACTATATCAGGGATATGGTTCAGAGAGGAGCAGTGAAGCTCCAGTATGTTGCGATGGAGGAACAGATAGCTGATGTATTGATGAAGCCATTGGCTAGGCTGAAGTTTGAGTACTTCAGAGAGAGACTTGGTGTTCTCCAGATCGAGGTTCCCTCTAAGAGAAAGTGATGAGACCCATAGCCATTCTAACATGGTGAGAGGATTGGTTCCTTCCATGGTCAGATGTAAGGGCTGAGCCATTCTGTCATGGTGAGAGGATTTGGTTCCTTCCATGTCAGACATGAGTGCTGAATGACATTCTGGGAATGGAGGCACCTGGTCATTTACCAGGAACACTCAGTCCGGGACTGAGAGAGCCATTCTGACATGGTGAGAGGATTGGTTCCTTCCATGGTCAGATGTAAGGGCTGAACCATTCTGTTCATGGCTAAAGGATTTAGTTCCTTCCATGTCAGATGTGAGTGTTGGCCATTTCGATGAGCAGGTCAGATGTAAGGGCAACTGCCACTCTCAGGAAGAGTGGAGGCACCTGGTCCGTTACCAGGTAGCTCAGTCAGGGACTGGGGGCCATTCTGACGAGGGTGTAGGATTCAGTTCCTACCAGGTCAGATTTGAGTGCACACCATTCTATTGAGTAGGACAGATGTAAGGGCAATTGCCACTCTCAGGGAGAGTGGTGGCACCTGGTCCATTACCAGGTAGCTCAGTCAGGGACTGGGAGCCATTTTGACGAGGGTGTAGGATTCAGTTCCTACCAGGTCAGATGTGAGTGCAAGCCCTTCCATCACTGTCATAGGATGTGTTCTTGTCTAGATGGATGTAAGTGCTGAGCCTTTTCATATATGTTAGTGATGTGGTGTCCTATCATGCTGGTGAATGTGAGTGCTGGGCCTTTCTGATGTGATTGTAGTTTACTACATGATCAAATGTGAGTGTTGGGCGTGCCTTTCTGACGAGTAGGTTAGATGTAAGTGCTAGGCGTGCCTTTCTAACGAGCAGGTCAGATATAAGTACTGGGCAAAGACCTACCTAGTGGCTAGGCCTACAACCAGCATGAAAAAGGGCTGGCTCTGTAGAACTTCCCATGACAAGATTAGTACACACATGATGATGACCAGAGATGATCCAGATCGAGCTATGATCCAAATCCAGTTATGATGACTCCGAGAGATCCAAATCGAGTGATGATCCAGATCCAGCAGTGATGATCCAGATCAAGAAATGATCCAGATCCAGATCCAGATCGAGTGATGATCCAAATCCAGTCCAGTGATGATGATCCAGATCGAGTGATGATCCAGATCCAGTGATGACGTTCTATGATGATCCAAATCGAGAGATGATCCACATCCGATGATGAAGATGACTTGAAGACGAATATGATCCAGTTGATACAGAGAAGAAGACCAGTGCTGAAAATTGTGTTGAAAAAACACCTTCCTAGTTAAGAGGGAGTGTTGATGTATTTGTAACTTCGGAATGTATTCTTCTATGTATCTTGTATATTGTAACCCGATGTTTATTTCGGGATGTTTCTATTATGTATTTGAGTCATGTTGTCATGCCCCAATGTTCCGATCAGGAGGATTAATAATGTAAACAAGTCTTGTCAAGTCATTGTGGAAGTCCCCACAGTTTTGGGGCACTAGGGTTATTATACACTCATTAAGGTGTAGGCTGTAGTAAGTAATTGTTAAGTTGGGATGACATGATTAAGTGCACTTCAAGTGAACGGAAGAATATAAATAGAGAGTGAGAGTCTCTCTATTTATCACTTGTACTACACATCACTCACTCACTCAAGTGTGGCGCATTAGTGAGGACGAAAATACTGGGGCTATACAGAAGAAGAAGACTACTGCTGTCGGGAGTGCATCTTACTGTTTTTGGGTCTTACATCTTGTGGTGATTCTATCTTGAGGAAGTTTTGGGATTTTCTCCATTTATGGTTTCCCCTATCAAAACATTGTGTTCATTGTCTCTTGTGTTTGATTGTTGTACTTGTTATTCTCTCAGTAATGATCCTAACATAATGCTAGCTTAAATGTTGAAAAACTAATAGAGGAGTGTGTCTTAAATGATTCTGATATCGGAGCATGTGGGGGTCATTTCTCTGTGTTAGCAATGACCCAAAATATTTTACTTTTCGATTATTTCTGGCCCACGATCTTTAGAGGTTATGTGGAAGCTGTCAAACGCTATCAGTTGGAGACATTTACCACCATACACACTCTTTTTGGTCAAATTGGCCTAGTTAAACCACTATCCTAAGAATAATTGGCATTAATTGACATCAGTGGAGCATTAATTCACATCATCTAGTCACACCCATGCCTACCTTTAGTCAAAAATGCTAACTCAGCCTTCTCCTACATTTGGGGAGGCTAACTGGAGCACTCCAGGGGTGATCTGAGTGATATTAATGCACCTAATTGCTAACTGGTGGTTACAATCAGTTAAACAAGTCAGTTAAGGTTCCTCCTCCCATTAAATATATTATTTAATGATTATTTAATGAACTGGATTCAACAGGGGCACCTCCACCAACTTATGATGTGCAATTCAACTTCAGTTAACCTCATCGGGGTTCTTTGGAGTCAGTGTAGCGCTACCTCTTGATGGTTGGTGAGTTGTGACATGTGTTTGATCTCTTTTAGTTGAGACTTAGTCATTTATTGCACTCTGACTTCAGTTAGGGTTAATTGAGTCAATTAGGGTTTTGGTTAGTGGTTAACTGAGTGTGAACCATGGCTTACAGTCAGTTAAGCTAGAATCACTCATTCAATTCGAATGGCCTCCTAAGGAATTCGAATCATCTCTTCATTCATGCTTGTAGAATTTCATTGTAATTGTAATCATTCATTCTTTATGTGATTATTGAGCGGCTACTATTCTGGTAGACCGATTACACCATTTCATGAGTTATTTGTTGATTATTCTTTGATGAGATTGATGCTTTGTTCCTAGATCAATAGACAAGATTAATATGGTATCAAAGCTTACGGCGGGATGAAGCTCTATCTCTCAAAACAAGCTTTTTGATAGATTTCGGCATGAAATTTGAGCAATAGCTCAAAAATCCAGCATTGCACCAGAAGCCAAGGCTTACCACTTAATACCCCAAGTAAAGAACTTGTTGATCAAGCTTGCTTGATTAACTATGCTGGGTGTGATGATAGCCTAGAATGTGCAAGCTGTCCGACCTTACATTTCCCTTTTTGTTTTGATTTTCAAGTTTCTATAGGTGAAGCATTCGCTCCAGCACATCCAAATGGCCTCCTCAGTAGATCTCTTAACTCCATACAATTTCCACTCATGGAAAACTGATATGGAGATTCATCTACTCTAGAGGAATTTTTAGAGTCACCATGGACACTGAAGTTAAGCCTGGATCCACCATAGAAAAATCAAGATTCTTGAACAAGAAGGATGAAGCCTTTGGTTTCTTGTACCTCTCTATTTCCCGAGACCTTCTCTTCCATCTTATGGATTTGAAGAGTCCAAAATAAATATGGGACAAATTGGAGACTCTATATGAAAATCATGATGACTTGAGGGTTTACCAGCTCGAAAATGAACTCATGTCTCTCCAACCCTCCAACTTCGAGACACTAAATGATTTCTTCACAAATTTCAACCATACTGTTTTACTCTTGAAGCAATGTAAAGTGGAGAAGGAGGATGATCAGCTCATCCTCACCATACTCTCCAAACTTGGGGCTTATTATTCAGTTTTTTTTTCTACATTCCGTGCCGGGAAGCTCACAACCCCTGGATGGAAGATGCCTACACTCAATGCCTTCATTGAGTCCCTAACAAGTGAGCATGACAAGCTTGTCCAAATGGGTATCATCCGATATTCCCGTGATCAAGCCCTCCATGTCTGAGGAACCAAAGATCTGAAGGGTAAGGGAAAGCAGCAAAAGAATCAAAAAATTAAATTTGATGCTCCTAAACCTAGAGTTGAAATTTAGCATCATGATGAGTCTTCTGGCTCAAGGAAGAACAAAGGAAAAGGGCACAATGGAAAGGAAAAAGTCAAGTGTTATTATTGCGAGAAGGGATTCCACCATGAACATGCCTGCATAAAGAAGAAGCTTGATGAAGCAACCTATCTTCCTGAGAGGAATCACATCAATTTTCTGGAAATATTTCGGATGAGAGATCAGCATGATCGCGAACCACAGCATGAAAAAGGTCATTCCCTCATGGAAAGCACTTCAAAGTCCAAAGCACTCTTGATTGATTCAGGAGCTTTGAACCACATGATGGCTGAAAAATACTCCTTTTCATCCTTGGAGATTGGAAAATCCATTCCCATCCACATGGGAGATGACTCCACCATCATTTCAGAAGGACAAGGTACGGTTGATCTTGAAAATGGTTTCTTTTCAAATGTATTGTATGTACCATCTCTGGCATCAAATATCCTTAGTGTCTATCATATGACACATACTGGAGTGCCTATAGATTTTCTTTCAGCCCATGATGTTGAGATAATAGAAATTACATCCGGGAAACGCATTGCTAAAGGCCTTGCAAATCATCATGCAAAAGCGTATGAGTTCTCTCACTTTGTTGCAGATGCAAAGCCCACTGTTCTGCTAAGTCATGGGAATGAGGTTAGTAGTATTTGACATGAGAGGTTTGGTCATTTTAATTTCAAATATTTGCATCAATTATAGAAAAACTCCATGGTTGAAGGCCTCCCGGTCATCAAGGAAACCATGGGAATTTGCAAAGGCTGTGTGATTGAAAAACACCATGAGCACAAGTTCGATTGGGGGAAGGCAAACCGAGCTACATGCATATTGGGGATGATACATTCTGATATCAGCGGTCTGATGCCTATCACATCCATGAATGGATAAAGGTATCTCCTTACTTTTATTGATGATTTTTCAAGGTATACATGGGTTTTCTTTCTCAAAAAGAAATCAGAAGTATGTGAAAAATTTTCTGAATTGAAGGCCTTGATCGAAAATGCCTCTGGGCTTAATATCAAGATATTGAGATTTGATAATGGTGTGGAGTATGTAAGTAATGCGTTTCTGCACATATTCTCCCAAAGTTGTATTCAGGTCCAACATTCAACTCCCTACACTCCACAGCAGAACGGAGTAGCGGAAAGGAAGAATTGATCTCTCAAGGAGATGACCACCTGTATGTTGGAATCCAAGAAGCTTGCTGCAAATTTGTGGGCTGAGGACATGCATGCTACAGAATACATTTAGAACAGGGTTCCACACTCATCCATGAAATGGAATACCCCTTTTGAAGCATACTTCGGACACAAGTCGAATGTGTCGAACCTACGAGTGTTTGGGTCCACTACATGGACCCGGGTTCCGCTTGATAAAAGAAGGGCTTTGCAACCGCAAAGCATAGAATGTCTATTTATTAGGTATCCTAATGAATCTAAAGGGTTCAATATGCTATATATCAAGTCCAAATAGATCATCATCGAGAGAAGTGTCAAGTTCGATGAGCCTCTTCAGGAAGTGGAACTAGTGAAGGAGAAAACTGTTGAATTTCCTTGTTATTCTACTGAATATTTGGATGATGAAATTGGGGGTGATGAACCTGATTTGGATCCTATGATTTCTGATATCAGTGTGCAACAATAATTAGATGCTGACTCAGAACCTGAAGTGCAAAATCATCTTTCTACATGGGCCCGACAGACACTCTCCTCCGTAGGAGACAACATTGGAAATCCGGATGATCCAAGGAGAACCCGATCTAATTTCCAAAGAGCAGGTATTGCGCTCTCTTGTCCTGATAATTTGTTGTCTGAAAATTGCTATTTGATGATTATTTCAGATCCAAAATCCTACTATCATGCTCGGAAGGATCCGAGATGGAAAGTTTCCATGGATGAAGAGATGAATTCTCTTCAGAAAAACACTACTTGGGAGCTAGTTTCTCTTCCTCCGAGAAGGAAATTGGTTCAATGCATGTGGGTGTTTCAGACCAAGGTTTCTACTGATGGAAGCACCTACAAATATAAGGCAAGTTTGGTAGCAAAAGGTTTCTCTCAGGTCCAAGGAGTGGACTACCATGAGACCTTTGCACCGGTTGCAAAAATGGACTCCATCCGCCTTGTTTTGGCAATTTCAGCATCCAAGCACTGGGAAGTGCATCACATGGATGTTAATTCAGCATTTCTACATGGAGATATTCATGAGGAGATATACATGAAGCATCTTGAGGGCTACATCACTGATCCATATTTGGTTTCCAAGCTAAAGAAGTCACTATACGGGTTAAAATAGGCCCCAAGAGAGTGGTATTCCAAGATGGATGCCTTCCTTCTCTTGCAAAACTTTCAGAGATGTAGATCAGATCCAAATGTGTATTTATAGCAGTATGATGGTCATATAATTATTATTGTTTTATATGTTGATGACTTACTGATCACAGGTAGCATAGTTGCCTCCATTTCAGCCATCAAAACTGAGTCTCCACAATGCCTTTGAAATGAGTGATTTTGGGCTTCTAAAACAATTTTTGGGGCTCGAAATTGAGCAAAATTCTAATGGGATTATGGTTACTCAGTACAAATACATTTCAGACCTGTTAGTCAAGTTTAGCATGTATGATTGTAGGCCTGCACCATTCCCTTTCCTTTCAGGGATTAGCCTTGAAGAAGGAAAAAGCACACCTCCCATGGACTGCACTATCTATTGACAACTTATTGGTAGCTTGTTGTACTTGACACATTCTAGGCCTGATATTTGCTATGCCGTGAATGCTGTATCAAGATACATGCAGAAGCCTCATGATCTTCATTGGAAGGAAGCCAAGAAGATCCTCCAATATATTCAGGGAACTAGGACCTATGGCATTCACTATGCAACAAACTTCGAGCTAGAGCTGGTTGGATACATAGATTCCGATTGGGCGGGTGATTCTATTGATCAAAAGTCTCCCTCCAGATATGTATTCATGTTTGGTGGTGGCCCCATTTGCTGGTCAATCAAAAAGCAGGATGCCATAGCACTATTTTCAGCAGAGGCTGAGTATCGAGGAGCGGTGAATCCTTGCATCCAAGCAGTTTGGTTGCAAGGCATTCTTTCAGAGTTTGATCTTGGTAGTAATTTGCCCACTGTCCTCTTTTGTGACAATAAAATTGCTATTAATATATCCATGGATCTAGTTACCAGGAAGAGGACCAAGCATGTAGATATCCACATGCACTATATCAGGGAGCTAGTGCATGACAGGATCATAATTCTGCAATACTTCCCGACTGATGAGCAGATTGCAAACATCTTCACCAAGAGCTTTTCAGAAAAGAAGTTCACTTACCTCCGTTCACTGTTGGGGGTGAGTTCATCAGGGTGATTCAGATTACTTTCAGTTTTCAGCTTGAGGGGGGGGGGGGGTTTCCCCCTGGGTTTTCGCTCTTTTCCTCACTTAGTTTGTTTTGAGCATTATTTCAGTTTCAGAATTGTACAGGGTGACCTATGGCCTTAGTTGCTGGGGCCCTAGCATTTTTATGCATTTGTGTTTTCTAACTCCTCTTGAGTATAGCTTAAGGGGGGGTGTTGGAGACATTTACCACCATGCACACTCTTTTTGGTCAAATTGGCCTAGTTAAACCACTATCCTAAGAATAATTGGCATTAATCGACATTAGTGGATCATTAATTGACATCATCCAGTCACACCCACGCCTACCTTCATTCAAGGAGGCTAACTTAGCCTTCTCCTACATTTGGGGAGGCTAACTGGAGCACTCCGGGGGTGATCTGAGTGATATTAATGCACCTAATTGCTGACTGGTTGTTACAATAAGTTAAACAAGTCAGTTCAGGCACCTCCTCTCATTAAATATATTATTTAATGAACTGGAGTCAACAGGGGCGCCTCCACCAACTTTTAATGTGCAGTTCAACTTCAGTTAACCTCATCGGGGTTCTTTGGAGTTAGTGTAGCACTACCTCTTAATGGTTGGTGAGCTGTGACATGTGTTTGATCTCTTTCAGTTGAGACTTTTTCATTTATTGCACTCCGACTTCAGTTAGGGTTAGTTGAGTCAATTAGGGTTTTGGTCAGTGGTTAACTGAGTGTGAACCATGGCTTACAGTCTGTTAAGCTAGACTCACTCATTCAATTCAAATGACCTCCTAAGGAATTTGAATTGTCTCTTCATTCATGCTTGTAGCATGTCATTGTAATTGTAATCATTCATTCTTTATCATGTGATTATTGAGCGACTACTATTCCTGTAAACCGATTACACCATTTCATGAGTTATCTGTTGATTATTCTTTGATGAGATTGATGCTTTGATCCTAGATCAATAGACAAGATTAATATATGTGTCATCTCTACACCAAGAAAATGCAGTCACATCCTACTCTGTTGTTTCCTGTCATTGAGGTGGGGCCCTTCACTAAGTGGGAGGTGGATTACATGACGTGCAATCCAATTTCGACTAGGAGGCACAAATATATCATTGTCATTGTTGATTACTTCACCAAGTGGGCAGAGGCAATGCCCTCCTTCAAAGCAGACGAAGAAACAACAACTTTCTTCGTGTTCAACCAGATCATTACTTGTTTCGATATTACTAAGGATATTGTCACTAACCATGGCAGTCATTTTCATAATAGTATGATGACTGAACTGACTACTATGTTAGGGTTCAAGCAAGATCATTAATCTCCCTTATACTTGAACATGAATGGCCAAGTAGAGGCGGTAAATAAGACCTTGAAGACCATTCTAAAGTACACCATTAATGCAAGTTGATCAAATTGGCACATTATCCTATATCCTGCACATTGGGCATACTGGACCAATGTCAAGACAACCACCATTTTTTCACCTTTTCAACTCATTCATGGGGTGGAAGCATTCACCTCGGTCGAATGTGAAATTCCATCACTTAAGATAGCCATTCATGTACTCCTTGAAACCACGAAACTAGAAGAACGCTTTCTGCACTTAGAAGAGTTAGATAAATGACACAGAGATACGTTGACAGCAAACAAGGCTCATAAGAATAGTGTTAAAAACCAGTATGACAAAGTTGTTAAGCTAAGGGTTTTTTCTTAAGGGGAACTTGTTTTACTCTAGGATCAGGACAAAGAACCCCCAGGGGCAAGAAAATTCAAGTCCATGTGGTTAGGTCCCTACGTTGTGTCAAAGGTATTGAAAAAAAGGGCATATGAATTAACTGATGTTGATGGAATTAAGCTACCTGAGCCTAGAAATGGGCTCTACCTGAAGAAGTACTACACCTAGGCTTGGTTATTTTTTGTATTTTTTTATATGTATTTTATGTACAATAGTTAGCTGGTTAGTGTTTCTTATACAATCTGTTGGTTGTTACAGATGTCAGCTAAGTGGTTTGTAGGTTTTGCATATGGAACTAGTCCTCATACTTGTAACGTGGCTTCAACCACATGGGTCATTTATTCACCCTCAAGACAGCTAGTTTCCTATGGAGGGGCTTGCTTAGGTCTTGCTACTAATAATGTGGTCGAGTACAGGGTTCTCATTGTGTTGCTATGAGATGTTGCATCATGTGGCATTTCCCGGTTGGAGGTGAGACTTGATTCTCAACTCGTGGTTTCCCAACTCAATGGGAACTATCATGTGAGAAACCTGTTGGCCAGATCCCCTTCAATTTATGAAAAATACAAGGCCCCCGCCCCCGCCCCCATGTAAATTTTGTAAATATTTTTCTTTTGGTTTTCTTTCATCTTATCTTTCGTGATTTAATAGGTGATTTCATGGTTATCTTTCATCGATCCCTCGCTCTTTGCATATCTATTGGATTGACTTTCTTGAGATAGAGATTTGGTTGTTTAACCTATGTGTGTCATCTGCATCTTCTCACTTCTTCGATGCTCTTTAACGCTTCCATGCCTTTATTTGAGCTTATTTGAGCCAATTACGATATTTCTAAGGCCTTTGATTTCACTTTAAAAGGAAAATATTGAATTTTCATTTGCTAAAAGCATTTTATTGTTGCTTTAATATAAAATTTCCTTATATTTTATTTTTTATCATGAAAGTTAAAAAAAAATCATTTTATTAAATTCATAAGTTTTATTTTGATATTAACTATACAAGCTTTTTATTATGCATATTCATGTTAGCTTGTGATCATTATTCAAATGGTTTCATAATTAGGCTTCTTCATTATTTATATGATACTCTCTTAGGACTGGTATTTCATGAGCGATTATAATTGGAAATTTTATTTAAGGTAATTAGTCACATGGATTTTACATTGGACCTTTTCCATCAAATCTAGTATCTCATGGTGTTATTTATTAAAAATAATAATAATAATTTGTATATAAAGTAAACTTAATAAAAGATTCGAGTTGAGAAAAATGATTTGATAGAAGATTTCTGAAAGTTAATCCCTTCTTCATTTATATTCATAATTTTCTCATCTTAAAATAATTATAAACTTATTTAAGATACTTTTGTGGAAGTCTATCTTATAACTACACTTAAGAAAAGGGGTTAAATGTTTTCATAATGGGATACTTGGAGATCATAAAAAGGGGATTATATTATGTTATATTTTAAATACATTGATACATAACAATTCCATTTATTAATTTTCAAACTTTATGAATTCGTTTGATTGTTTGCCGAAAATATTCGCTTCATGAATTAGTGAATGAAGTAACTTTTGGTTTTCTCATTTTGCGCCAATCTCCTCCACATGGGTAAAAGACAAACGAACAATGAATATTATTGGATATTCTCCATATGAAACGAGGCTATCGATATCCATTGATATGTATATCCAGGTGTAGATCGCATTTCCACCCATCCTTAGAAAATGGAGGCTATAGATAACTATTAAAGTTACAATTAAGGGGGTCGCAACTACAATGCATAAGGCAGATCAGCGGTCGCGAATTCACGAAGGATTTCATTTTGTGAGGTTCAAATTGCTCATGATCTAGACAATTGAACATTGGATGCAATGTAGATAATGCAGAGGTTAAACATACCAGCCTATGAAGGGAATGGCTACGGTCATTCCGAATTTACACCATGTAATTGAACATCGGATGCAATGTAGATAATGCAGAGGTTAAACATACCAGCCTATGAAGGGAATGGCTACGGTCATTCCGAATTTACACCATGTGATCTGAGCTGGATTGAGTAGAGTAGTCAAGATGCGCCAGTGTGAAAGGGAAGTCTCTGATTCTTCGTCATTTATATTTCATGATAATTTTGTTGTTTTATTGTGTAGTTCAAAAGTGGAGTAGAAAATGATACGGTTAATCTTCTATGCTATCATTTCTGCATAAATCTCTTCTCTTTTACTAGAATTGATGTGAAAAATAGAATGCAGAATATCAATAATTCAATCACCATATTAAAAACTGTTGGCATTCACAATTTTTAGGATGATGCAGGTTAAAGGAGCTAACCTGGGCGAAAGGAGATGTCACCTTAGTCGATCATCAGGAGTTGATCATACCCGGGCTTCTCGAAAATTTTCGTTGGAGATCCTTCCATCTATCAACGGACTGATTGGCATTTTATTTCATGTTTGTTGGATAAAAACAATGATACGTCTATTGTTGGAATTAAATGTCACATCTATTGTTGAGGAAACTGTATCCATTTCCTATATAAGAAGCTGCAATTTTGAGTCAGAGTGGAGGGGGAAAAGCTCTCTAAAGAATGAAGGGAATTGTTTCCAAGAAGCTTTATCATTTTTCCTTATTGGTTCAAATTCTGGGAAACTAAGAGAAACATTTTCAAAACTGTATTATAAGATTTTCTACTTCAATTTGAAGTCTTCTTTGAATTTATTCTGGAGAGAAGAGTTATTGCAGCTTGAAGGTTCTTATCAAGTATTTGACATCTATGTTATCTATGTTGTATCTACCTTGTGGTTTATTCTCTATGTTATCTATGTTGTATCTACCTTCTGGTTTATTCTCTTTTGTCTATGTTTTACTTATATATATATATATATATATTGTGCTATTATATGTAGGGTTGTCATTTTATGGATTTGAATTAACATGTTAATTTTGGATATGAGTAATTTATCTGAAATATCAAAATAATAGATTGTTTTCTGTTACTTCATATTTTGTTTAAATTGATGTTATATTTTTCTTAACTTGTATATCTGTTGTGTTCTATATACAGGCTAAAGTATAATTATCTATTGCCATATATTTAGAATTACATGAATTTATTTTCAGTTTGATTTATATTCATAACACGGGGTCTTCACTTAGTGAAACCATGTCATAGCGCCTTGTTCAAGGGATATTAAAGAATACCCTTAATTTCACTATGTATCGATAATTACTTACAAAAATCATTTTGTTGATCTTCCCTCCCAATAAACATTTCCAATTAAAAAAACCTTATTTTTATGATAAATTCCTTATTTTTAATAGAAACACCTTTTTCAGGGGGAGTTCACTTAATGAACTTGTTGCAGAGCATGACCGTTTGCATGATATTAAAGTATATCCCTAATTTCATTAAATATTGGAAAATTCGTCCTAAAATTGTATTGTTGAACCCCCCTCCCAATATACCTTTCCAATTGAGAAAACCCCTAAGTTCACCATATATTGTAGGTATCATTTTTTATCAACCCATTTTTAATACCCCATTTATATCATATTATCAAGTTGTAACAAACAAGAGCCCTAACGCATCTTAGTATAACCAAACATGATGCTAAATATAATAATAGCGTAATGCTAATAATGTCCCATGTAATATCCCGGATCTTATGTATAGACCATAATACTAACTTGATGTAAATTATCTTAATGATTTGAAATAAAACTTTCCAACAGCCAGTCAACTTTGGAAGCTAAGCAAATAAGGGAAAATGACTGATACTTTTGGTCACAGGGCAGCAGGAAGAGGGAATCAATGAAGGAAAAAATAGGACTAATAAATTGTCTTCCCTAACACATTTATATCAGGGACCATTTAGGTTTCAGAGTCATCTACGATGAAACTTACTCTCACGCTTTTGGGTCACCTAACCGTGAAACTAGGAAGCACTTTTCTCTTGTGCAACCAACCAGTGGATTAAGGAACCTGATTTGGATTGGTAATAAGGTTATCATACATGTATATAAATTTTTATTCAGGTTTTAAAAAATTCTCGACAGTCACAAGGAATATTAAGTGTTGGACTATGAAAACTAGTTACCAATACTGTGCAACTAGTCAAGATTCAATGCTTTCCAAATGCAATAAGAGAGGCACTAAAATTTAGTTTTAAACAAGGGATGTCATCACTATGGTGTTAAATAATGTTCATAACAGAAAGTAAAACAAATGGACTTGTTTAGGTACATGAAATTCTTTAAATTGGAAAACTAGTGATTTTAGCAATGAAATCTAGGCATGGTGTAAAAAATTGATACAAAACTCAGTCAAAACATATCATAATGTTATGAAACTTGCATAAAATTTACATAATAACATATCAGGACCATGAGGGTCGAAATAATTCTCAAAATATTCACATAGGTAACCTCTCATAGCACAACTCCAAGAATTATGACTTTAGAGCTAGGAAACCCAAGAAATTTGATCCATGAACCTCACAAACTTTGGGAGTGATTTGAAGGTTGTATGAACATGATAATTAATAGTAAATTATACATCATTATATATATAATATCATATTTATGTCAAAATATTCATTACATAGCTCCAAAATTGCTAGAAGATCATAAAACAGAGAGAAGGAGAAAAGAGGAAGGGATGTCACTGATGGTAGGCCTCAAATATCTCCAATATGATATGATAATGGAATGAAAGAGACATAAATACCTGAAAAAACCCTCCTTCAATAGATGAAATTTACTCCTTAGTTTTAGTAAGACCTGCAATAGAAATGAGAAGAAGAGGGGAGAACGGGAACAAGGGACTTGGGGCACATCACCCAAGACACTGAGGCTCACCACTCAGAAATGAAGCTTAAGCTTCAATAAATTACAAAACATACATTGACCAAACTGTGTGAATGAGCTTGAATTATTCTGCAATAGAACTCTAGGTGACCTATTTAGCAAGTAAAGTAAATTTGTGACTTGTGAGAGAAGTCAACCACCTAGAAGACCTAACCCTAGCCACATAAGCGTCGTCCTTGAGAAAATTGGAATTTAAGACCATGTGGAGATTTTTCCCTCTCTAATTCATCCATCTAACTTAGCAACTATGACCTCCTTAGTCAAATATTTGTTGCTTTTATCCATGACAGCTTTATGATTTTCCCTGCTTTTGAGACCAAGTCTCCAAAAGGAAACTGCACCCTCCTTTGCCAAAACTTTCTTTCTTTTATTCCAACAGCTTTTCTGAGTCTCCAAAAGGAAATTGCACCCTCCTTTGTCAAAAATTGCATGCTTTTGTTATGACTTCTTTTGTCATAGCTTTTGGGCACTTTCCCTTTTTCTCTCTATCTATTTTTGTCATAGAGTTTCCACTTTCCTGATTCTTCCCTTTGACATGTTGGTTTTCCAATTGTGGCTGACATGGTGTGGAAATTGAACCCAAGAGATAGAACAATTACACTCACAAAATTGCTAATCAAACATGCAAAATTAAAATCAAAGGAGACTGAAATTGGAGCATAACACTAATCTGTATTGAATAAGTGTACAATATCCTACCTTATGAAGTAATAGGATACTGAAATATATAATTACATGAGGTATTTTAATGCATAAGGATTCCATTCGAAAAGGTCAAAAAGTAGGCTTACTAAATCTAGTCAAATCCCCCATAGGTGCATAAAGCAGTTTCCAAATAAACCAAGATGCTCAAAATTTGGCTATGTCAAGTAGGAAAGCTAATGAGGGATGGAAATATAACTCATACATGCTTTTATTAGGAGAAAAGAAGGGAGGATTATGTGGGCAAAAAACAAGTCAACCACACCTAGTCTAGCTTTTTCTTTTTCCTTAAATCTCAATAAAAGAGGTAGCTTTTCAGAAAAAAATAGATATGCACTTTGGAGGATCTGGAATAAAGCAGACATGCTAAAATGGGTTTCCAGGAAGTTTCCCAAGTGCTCCATGACTCAGTTTTGGCATGTTTTGACTTCTAGGACATGTAGAAGGAAACTAGCATAGATTGGAATCTAGGAGACTAGGTAATAATACAAAAATGATTTAATTAATGTCTAAGGTAGGTAACTATGGGTTGATTATTCTAACACCCCCCCTTAAGCTTGACTTTATGAGTAAATATCAAAAAACTATAGGTCCTAGAAACAAGGCTTAGTCACCCTTTACATACTGCTTGTCCATACAACCAAGGAAAGAGGCAAAAACCCAGTGGGAAAATCCTCCCTTAAACATGGACAGGAAAACAAAATTTAGAAATATTGTCATTAATCATGCTTCACAGCATGATCAGGAATCCCTAGCAGTGATTTGAGATTGCTGAATGTCTTCTCACAAAAAACTTTGGTGAAGATGTCTACTACTTGTTCTGAAGATGCACAGAAGAAGAAGATCCCATGAGTTCTTGTTCCTTGAACAAAGTTTAGGATCATTTTGGCTGCCCTCCAGTGGATCTCATGAGGCTGATCCATGTATCTTGAAACCACACTAACTGCATAATATATATCAAGTCGAGTGTGTGTAAGATAAAAAAAAACACCCAATCAACTACCTATACAGTGTATTATGTGCCATATGAAAAGAACCTGCTTCTTCAAGCTTAACTCCTGAAAGGAAGGGAGTCTTGCTTGGCTTGCAATATTTCACATTGAACTTGTTCAGAAAATATAAGGCATACTTGGAATGATGTACTTTTATTCCATGTTGGGATTGATCAATTTCGAGACCCAAGAATTGGCTCAACAATCCCAAATCTGTCATAGAAAATGCATGGTTCATTGCATCCTTCAAGGAAGCAATCTCTTTCTTTCAACTTCCTGTAATCAGAAGGTCATCAACATACAAGACAATAATCATCAAAGAGCCATGAATTAGCTTCAAATATACATTAGGATCAGACTTGCATCGAACAAAAATAAATGACAGCAGAAGGCCATCAATCTTGGCATACGAAGCCTTGGGGGCTTGCTTGAGCCCATACAATGATTTATTTAACCTACACACTAAAGATGGATTAGAAACAAACCATTTATGTTGCTGCATGTAAATCTCTTCAGTGATATCTCCATTTACAAAAGCACACTTCACATCCATGTGATGTACCTCCCACTGTTTTGAAGCTGCAATGGCTAAAGCTAGCCTTATGGAATCCATCTTTGCCACTGGTGCAAAGGTTTCATTGTATTCAATACCATGTACTTGTGAGTAGCCCTTGGCTACCAATCTTGCCTTATATTTCAAAGGTGAACCATCAGCAGCAAACTTAGTCTTGAAAACCCACTTACATTGAACTAGTTTCCTCCGTGGGGGAAGATTAACCAGTTCCCGAGTGTTGTTCTTCTGGAGCGAGCTAAATTCTTCTTTCATGGATATTTGTCATCTTGGATCATGTGTTGCATATCCGTATGTCTATGGATATAATTCAACCATCAGATAGCACTTCTCAGCAAATGAAGGATCTTTCACACAAAGGGCACTCTCAAACTGAGATCTAGTCCTCCTAGTGTCACTACGATTTCCAGCTAGTTCCCCAGTTGCATGAATGGTATTTGCTGACCATTTTGGTCTTGTAGGAATATCAGTATATACAATCAAATCATCATTATCAGACATATCAGAATTATCAAACTCATTAGTCTCTCCACTTACAATCAATGGATCTGGTGGTGAAAAAGACTCTCCAACTTCAACTGCTACTAAAGGCTCTTCTTGGAACTGAACACTTCTTTTAATGAAGTATTTGTTAGTGCTCAAGTTAATCAGCTTGTAACCTTTTAAATCTTTAGAATACCCAACAAATAGGCACTGTTGGATTTGGGGTTGCAAATTCTTTCTCTTTTCAATTGGAATTCTAGCCCAAGCCTTTGAACCAAAAATCCTGAAATGGGTCACATCTGGCTTGTGCCAACTCCAAGATTCGAAAGGAGTCACACCATCAAGATGCTTATGAGACACCTTATTCTGGATGCAGGATGCATAGTTTATATCCTCGGCCCAAAACTTTGGTGGCAAAGTCTTAGCCTCCATCATGCAGGTTGCCAGCTCCTTCAGTGACCTGTTCTTTCTCTCAACAACACCATTTTGCTGTGGTGTGTAAGGGATCAAATGCTGCATCTGAATACCTGCATATTTACAATACTAAATGAACTCAAACTTGACATACTCACCACCATTTTCATATATGAGGATCTTGAGTTTCCTCCCAGACTGGTTTTCAACCAAGGCTTCAAAGACTTTGAAGAGGTCAAAAACTTCAGACTTATGCTTTAGGAAGTAAACCCAACAATACCTGGAAAAGTAATCCATGAAGCTCAGTGCATATTTGGCTTGACTCATGGACATATGAGGAAATGGACCAACAATGTCACTATGGATCAACTCAAGAGGTGCAAAGGTTCTCTCATGACTAGCTAGCTCAAATTTGTGCTCTGGGTGTTTTCCTAGGATACAACCTTGACAGACTCCCTTGGAAAACTTGATCTTTGGTAACACTATGACCATATCTTTTTCACTCAAATCAGAAAGATACTTGTAGTTAATATGGCCAAATGTTTCATGCCGAATCTTGCTTGCCTCATTACCATGAATCATAAGAGCAAAGGGGTTTGAGTAGGGTAAAAAATGGGAAAACATTTATACCTTCGAAGTGTGATCAACAACACCTTTTGCTATGACTTTACCATTCGAAATCTCAGTGATTTCAACATCATCAGGGGAGAAGATGACCTTCTTTAGAGACCCAGTGTGAGTCATCTAATAGACTGACAAGAGATTAGAGGCAAGACCTGGAACATACAACACATTATTGAACTTTGGCATGGTCAAGATCAATCCTTCCTTTCCCCAAACTGTCAGTGAGAGATTCATCTCCCAAAACGATTGGTGGACCTTTCAACATGTCAAGAGAGGAGAATGGATTTTTTGTCAAAACCATATGTCTATAATATCCAGAGTCTATGATGAAGCTAGGTGAGCTTGATGTGCCAGCAACCAAGGCATGTACTCTCTCTCTGTCCTTTGAATTTGATCCTCCTTCCCTCTTCTTTGAGCAATCACGAAGGGAGATGTTATTATTCTCTCAGAGTTGGGTCAACATGTCAATTTGCTTCTTCATACAATATCTCTCAGGATGATAGCCCTTACTGTAGTATGCACACTTGCTCATTTCTCCTTTGTTATTATTCTTCTGGAAGTTATTCTTGGAACCTTGGGGCTCCTCTTGAGACTTGCTCTTGTCTCGCTTTTGCTTCGGTGGATTTTTATCTTTTTTCTTTCTTTTTGAATCCACCCTTGAATCTCTAGAAACCAAAGCTTCGTCTTTGGAAGGTTTGATGGTTCCCATCATCACCAACTTGTCTTGTTCCTGTGTGAGGGATTCCATGAACTCTGCAAGCTTAGGCATCTTCCAAGATCGAGCTGTCAACTTGGTGGAATGGAAGGTTGAAACAAAAATTGAATAGTCAAGGACAAGCTTTGAGAGTATGGCCAAAACTAGTTTCTCTTCCTTTTTTTCGATCCCACACTGTTTTAGCGGCAAAACAAGGGCTTTAAACTTGGAAAAATAGAGTTGCAAGGATATGAAGCTACTGGGCATCAAGGAGATAAGCTCATTCTCAATTTGATGTCCTCTCATCTCATCTACCTTACCAAAAATCTCTACAAGCTTCTCCCACACTTCATTCGGTGATGTCAATCCATCAAGATGGAAGAGGAGGTCTCTTGAAATGCTTAGACACAAAAGACCATAGGCCTCATCCCTCCTATTCTGCCATTTGATTTTCTCTACAGCTACATTGGGATCTACCTCAGTTGCCATAGTAACTATGTAGAGACCTTTTTCTCTCAAAAATATCTCCATCTCATCTTTCCACTCAAATAAATTGAATGGAGTCAAGATGATCTTCTGAGATTGGTCCATAGCTCAGAAACGGTGCCCTTCAGTCAGCAGAATATGCTCCCAGTCAATATGTCAAACCTAGAATAGCAATATGGAAGGAGATAAATCTATCTACAAAGGCTCTCATACCATGTGGAAATTTAATCCAAGATATAGAACAATTACACTCACAAAATTGCTAATCAAACATGCAAAATTAACATCAAAGGAGACTGAAATTGGAGCATAACACTAATCTGTATTGAATAAGTGTACAATAGCCAAACTTGTGAAGAAATAGGATACTACAATATATAATTACATGAGATATTTCAATGCATAAGGATTCCATTCAAAAAGGTCAAAAAGTAGGCTTACTAAATCTAGTCAAATCCCCCATAGGTGCATAAAGTAGTTTCCAAATCCACCAAGATGCTCACGAATTGGCTAAGTCAAGTAGGAAAGCTAATGAGGGATGGAAAGACAACTCATACATGATTTTATTATCAGAAAAGGAGGGAGGATGATGTGGGAACAAAAACAAGTCAACTACACTTAGTCTAACTTTTCCTTTTTCCTTAATTCTCAATAAAACAGGCAGCTTTTCAAAAAAAGCACATATGTGCTTTAGAGGATCTAGAATAAAGTAGACATGCTAAAATGGGTTTCCAGGGAGTTTCCCAAGCACTCCATGACTCAGTTTTGGCATGTGTTGACTTCTAAGACATGTAGAAGGCAACCAGCATAGAGTGGAATCTAGGAGACTAGGTAATAAGACAAAAATGATTTAATTAATGTCTAAGGTAGGTAACTATGGGTTGATTATTCTAACACATGGAAATATCAATCCCACATAATTAAATTAAAAAATTAATAATAATGATAAACAAAAACTTAATACATGCCTCAATAATAATTATTAGAAAAATTTCTCTAGGATGAATAATTAATTTCAATTTAGACCCCTAGGAGTTTCACCATGGTCCACACCTTTTTTGGTCCAAAATGTGGGGACATGACATCCAACAAGGATTGCAGGGGGGCCTATTCAATTTGTAGATATAGTGGAAGACCCAACACAATGGTAATGGGGAGTAAAAGACAACCCAGTCAATAGATCAATGTAACAAAGAATGTAAAAGAGTTATAGTCTAATAGTCTATGCAATTTTTATAAAAGATGATAATTGCAGATGTTTCACACCACAACATACCAATATACCAATTTTTTTTCATGTAAATACAAGTATAGCCATAGAGAGCTCATGTTTTCTATAAGCTTAATAAATTAAACTCCATAAAAATGAAAAATTGAAACCCTTCCGTGGATGGACTTCCCTACCTTCCTATCAAAACAAAAATTATTTATGTTTGAACTTAAATGAACATAGAAAAATTCCTCTTACTTTTCAATAACACCATATGATCATGTGCATATCCTGGATTAGTAATTTCACAACATGCAATGAATTGCCTCCACTTCCTCTACATTTATTCTTGCAATCAAGGGAATTAATACAAATTAGTTACCTTTTCTTGGGTTATATCTACTTGTTTTTACCTTTACAAGAGAGTGTAAAATATATATTGTTAAGTTTCAAGTATAAAATAGTTATATAGATACACGAATGGTGAAACTTATATGATACCATTTCATGGTAACGATAACACACAGGGTATTTATATAAGGATTTATATTTTCACCTATGTTCATGTAAATTCCAATACAATATTAATATGGGTGCCTTGCATATGAGAATTTAAATTACAATTATGAATGTGCCAAATATAACTCAATATAACAATTATTCCTAATTGGAAATGTGAAAATGTTAAAGAAGAATACAAAAAATTGAAATAAATAATTAGTTAACAAAGATTGACCTAACTTTTCTGGGTTCTAGTGAGCCAAGAAAGATTGATCTCACTTTTCTTGGTTTCCAAGGAGCAAGTTTTGATTCAATATTAATACCACCTAAAACTCAACCTAAAAATTTATTCTAAAAAAAGGAATACCTTATAGTTGAATGATTTGGAGGTATAAATCCAGCCCTTGATTTGGAGATTATTCCTTAGTAGAAGTTAGGACTAATATGAATTCATCCCATAATTTGGAGGCACCAATATAGATTTTTATTTGGAGGTTATTCCTTATAAAAAAATAGGACTAATATGTATCCATCACATGATTTGGAGGTATGAATCCATCCCACCATTTAGAGGTTATTCCTCAGCACATCCAAATAAAATAACCCCCAATATTTATATTATTATGTCAAATTAAAAATCCCCCCTTGACCCCTTAATATGGGGCAATATATTTTTTAGTTTTTTAGGAGTATTCAAACCCCAAATATGAATGGACGTGATATGATATTTCCTCACTAGTGAATCCCCCATGATTCATAATCATTCTACAGGAATTTCACCTTTTGTAGGAAGATCACAATTTACTTTAATGTTTGGGGATTTTTCTGCCATATTGAAGTATTAATGTTCTTTTGTTTCAGACTTTAAATCATGTTTTTCTTCATGCTCCTAACCGAGATAGGACATAGAAATTAGGTTATTATAGTGTAATTTAAGAGATACTAAATATTTGCATTTTACGATAGGATAATCCTTAGAGCTAGGTAGTCATTAAGTTTGGTTTCTTTTGTTAACCAGTAGTTGAGTTAGTAAACCTGATACTCACATATCCTCAAGAGACTCTCTACTTGGAGAGCACATCACATAGGCAACAGGACCTTGATCTTGTGAGAAACAACTACCTCAAACATACATAGGGTTGCATTAAGCCCTCTGTGTGGGTTGTTTTTATGTAAGTTGGCCAACGACAGTTTTCTCAGCAAACAAAACCCTACTTTGTTACATCAGTTTTTGCATGTTAGATTACTTCAAAGAAATTTTGATTATATTTCATTTAATGACATTCGAATAAATGAAAATACAATCATTGATTCTTATGTGAACTACATTCTATATTGGCACTTAACACATATTTTGTAAAATAGACATAGCATATACATTTGAGACACATGTAAATAACCAGGCAATATATGTAAATATATATAAATTTTGTCCATAGATAAATCGAGTCTTGATCCGAATATCCTCTCACAATTGCATAAATATACAAAAAATAGGACCGTAATCCATAAATATGCCTATAAATCTAAGCCTTCTGCCCAGTCTCCTCGGCTGCGGTTTCCTCCTAGGCCTCTTTGTAATGTAAAACAACCCTGTCTACTCACATCAGTAGACGTATCCAGGTGGTCAGAATTCCTACTATGAACTCCTATATCATAATGGCAATCCACTCAAACCACATAGTAGGGACCCCTTGGGTTAGCCTAGCTAGCATCCCCTCGAGAAATCAGATGATACTCTTGTCCCCACCCTGTGTGGGATGTACAAAATATCTAGGGTTCCCATCAAGGTGTATAGGTCGAATAACTACATTTAAACATTTAAAAATGGATTAACACTCTTATACATATGTATATAACTTCATGATTAAAATTCATAAAAATCAAATAACATAAAATGATAAAAATACCTAGCTCTCCCCATGCCTCCACAAGTGGGAGGACTAGATCATTGTCTCCTCAGAATTCTAGTCCATTGTATGGAAACTGCTTGAGATTTGGTAATTTTTGCTCCCACCATAGATAAAATTCATCATCATAGACATTTAGAATAGATCCTCCACCACGCTAACGGAGGAATACCTCTCCCCATCTGGTCAGTCTAGGATGGTGAGGGGAAGATGGTGGTAGTGCCACTGCGGGGCTGATAGTAGGCACTCTCTCCAAGAAGAACTCTACTAATATTCTTGAGTATCCAAAGTTTTTTATGCATCCTCTCTTGCAGTCAGAGAGTTGCTTCCTCATCATTGGGATCGTACCCAAGCACCAGTCAAATACTACCCCCTGCATACACTCCATTACAATCCTCATATGATTTCGAGTAGCTAGATGTAATCCAAAAGATCCATCAATTCTCACCACAGTGCTTACCACTACCTGTAATGGAAATATGGTTATGTGAAAAATAGGAATGCATGATCCCTTCTTCTACATTCCTGGTGGGAATCAAGTGTCAACATAGTCTTGGACACTCATAGGGTCACCACCCCTACCTGTAACCTCAAGGTTCACAAGCATACCTCTACGGGACAGCCCTATAATAAAATAAATGTCTTCTACTGTTACCTCAAGATCTCCCCTTGAAGATCAAAGGTACCAAGGTCATGATCCCGGTAACTGACCAGATGTTCCTATAAATAGACGTTGGCCCTCATGCCAAAAGTACATAAGAATTTTAGTAAACCACATTGCTGAAAATCATGTAATGTTGGGGCATCTTGTAAAGCTTCTCGATCCATGTCTTCGTGCTCTCTTTCCCTCCATTCTAGCACCATCTTGTACCTACCCATTGACCATTAGAACCCATTGATTTCTTTCAATTTTGGCCATGTTGCAAGCTTTGTTAGGTCATGCAGCACACACGACTATTATTTAAGCATGTCACGTGTCATACGCGGGTTTATTTAGAGCAAGTCATGTGTGAAATGCATGTACACGACTGTCATAGTGTCATACCCCCGTGTACTGCGTGACCATTTTAGGGTTGGCACAAAACCATAACGTTTTTTACAAAAAAGAAAATTGGAATGGATTAAAATAAGAAGAAGGGAGATTATATTAACCTGCAACTAATGGAAGTCGATTTGGTCCACTGGTTTATCCTCAGTGAAGAGCAGAAGCTAGAGCTAAAATCTTGCCAAATTGGGTAAATTCTCAAATCGTATGTTTTATTTTTTTTGGAACTATATATAAAAAAATTTCAAATTTTTGGACCTGTAGTCTATAGTTAAAAAAATATTTTTATAAATAAACTAATACCATGACTTTTTCCTAAGTGCAATAGGTTCGATATATTTAAGAATTTGTTATCCTCTCATATAGGGTAGGATTTGGTCCTCCATATGTACTTTTGCATCTATACCTTAACTGTTTTTAACCCTAGGATTACCTCTTTAACCACGGACTATGGTGTTAAACCATTTTTACCTTGTCTGCATCATTGTTCCTTCATGGATAGGGCCTCCTTTTCATGGGTACCCTAGTTTATAACACTTTGTTGTCTTTCGGTAACCATGCCGCAGTTGTGGTAGGTTTGCGGGAGCCTTCCTAGTAGTTTTTCATGACAAAATGAGCCTTCATTTTGCATATTTTTTTGATATATCCTTGTTAATAAGGTTCCCCTCCCTTATGGAGTTTCTTTAATCCTAGGTTTGACTCCTCAAAATAGACTTAACTGCCGAGTAAACTTATTCATTCAAACTCGTTAAGAATAAGTGAACGGGCATCCACATTGGTGGTAGTTTATCGCTTTTTCGGACCATGTGGAATAGTTACAAAAACTGAGCACAGTATTTTCTTCGGAATTGAGAAGAATATTCTCAAGACTAGTTTTATCACTTTTCTGGACCTCATGGACTAAACTTACGGAAAAGGAACACCCGATATGAGCTTAGTTTCTCTTTTTCGTGCTCTGGACCTAAACATGAAAAATATTCTAAGCATAATTTATGCCTTTGTCATGCTCGTTAAAACCTAAAGAAAAAAGCATTGAGTTTACTGTTGTAAGCCCCATTTCTTGTAATCAAATGGATCTTTCTGAGTGATCTTTCCTTCCTTCAAACTTGTTAAACTCAGTCTATTTTCTGCTGTTAAAGGTCTGTCGATCTAGTGATAGTTTACCCCTTTTTCAGACCTTTCTGACTAAGTACAAAAAAAGGTATACCTTAGTCCTTCAGGAGCTAAGAGAGTTATTATGTGGATGGTTTTATATTGTTCCGACCTAAGGATACTAAATTGTATGAAAAAGCACCTTCCTGGAGTCTTCTTCAGAGTTTTCAAGCTCTCAAAACATTAAAACACCAATGAGCATGTATTAGTCCGGGCTCGTAAAATCCACGAATCAGTAACCTTATCAAGAATTATTGTCTCCCCTCTTTAAGATTGCAAAAAAATGAAGAGAGACCTAAGTTGACTTTCGTGGACTCGTTAAAATTTAACAGGAAAGATAAAGATGTATTACTCTCATTGGGTTATAAACCATGGCAGCATGTCCTCCTTGAACATAACACTGTCTGAACTTATTACATGTCTCAATTTACACTTTCAACTTAGCTATTACTTCGATTTTTTACTCCCCCACTTGTCCTTTATACATGGGGAATCTAATCATGTCTCATACATGTGAGATAAGTCTATTTTTCCTATCTACAAGTTAAAAGATGACTTGGGTCATGTCTGTGTCATGCTCACTATTCAAGGATTTGTCCCTTCATCTGCTTATTATCCTGATTCTCATCATTATCCTATATTATTATTACTTGTGTCTACCTTCCCGTATTCATTTCCTAGTCACTCTTGTGATTTGTTGGAGGATTCAGTGCCTTCCTCATCAAATCACGGTTTGTCATCAGCACTTCCTGAAGATGAAGACCTAGAGTTTTGATGATGGTACCTTATGATTCACTACCATTATTGGTGAACTCCTTTGCTTCAGTTGTTAGTTTCACTCATTGACTCGAATTCTGTTGAGTTCCTTCCATGTTCGACTTCAAAACATCTATTCACATGATAGGGATTGTACTAGTTCCTTTGGATTTTGACAAAGACCTTAGGTTCACCTCTATAACCTAACTTGCACAAAATTGTGTTATGTTCAGCTACACAGCTTCTAGATTTGACGACTCATCATTGTATATTCTAGCTTCAATCCACCTTTGTAATATACATGGTCTTGTTACCCATATCATATGATGTAATCAAATATTTTAAAGGAGCTAGTGTTCTATTATATTGAACATGGCATCCTCATATATGATTTTGTATATGGCTTTAATATGTATATGTTTCAGGTACCTCCTCTGCTTCCTTTTCCACTTGATTTCTCCAAGATTAAAGACTATAATGTATTTCATCCATCACTTCACTCTGACCTCACACATTAGGGAGAATCTGTTATCATGTAAAATGGAACTTCTCCATCTGAGTACTGACATCCAATATGTCAGAACACAAAAGGAAAAATTGGATTGAAGTAGCCAAATCACTATATATGGGCATGAATTTCGATACATCATCACCTGACCAGCTGAACATATTTTTGTTTAGACATTAGGGTTGCACACACGACTATTTGCACAACAACCCGCGTATCACACTTGAGTATGTTCATTGCAACTCATGTGTATATTTTTAGGGATTGCACCCACGGGTTGCCTTAAAGCAAGTCACGTGTCATACGCGACTGTATTATATAAATAGTCATGTGTACCTTAATTTGAAGTTAAAAAATATAAGCATGATTAGTTGAGGACAGTTGAGCCCTTAATCATAACTATCTCAACTTCCTCAACCATCGAAACCATCGAAACCTCTCTCTTTCCTCATGTATAAATAGAGGGTATAGGTTGAGGCTAATCAATCATTCCTAGAAGAGAAAAGTGATGCTGGTGGTATGCCTTCAGACATCTTGGAGCAATAGAACTTAGTGTCCTTGGTTTGTAGAGGAGCACTTGTTTCAGGAGTTGTGTTGTAATCTCACCATTCCTTGTTTATCAATAAAGAAAGTTCTTCTTCCAATATTGTGCACTCTTATATATGTTGATTTATGAATTATCTTATAGTTTCATTATGNAACCATCATAAACTAGGTTTGTTTAGTTTTTTTCCTATTCCTATTTAAATTTCAACATTGTTGATTTTCTACAAGTTTAGTCTAGTAAGTTGGTAACCCCAGAGACCCTCGTTTATAAGGGTGTGTTTTCCTAAAGAACACTAGCGGTGCTTGTAGAGTAGTGTGGCTGAGAAATCTACATGGAGGATTGTTCAGTGTAAATATAGAGCCTATAGTGATCAGGTGTGACAACTAGAGTTGTATAAAGATTTCTGAAAATCATGTCTTTTATGACAAGTTGAAACACATAGAAATGAAGTATCAATTCATTTGAGACATGGTGCAAAAAGATATTGTAAAACTTCAATACATAGATACTGATGAGAAGATTGCATATGTGATGAAAAATCCTCTATCTATGATGAAGTTTAGACACTTCAAATATATGATTGGTATGGTAGAAAATGTCTCCCTCGTTGAGAGGGAGTGTATAATGTACAACCTCTGGAGCCATTCTCCATGATAATTGTGTTATATCAAGTCCACAACTTATGTTGTATTAAGATCAGAAACATCATAATGAGACTTGTGTTGTATCAAGTCTGGAACTTATGTTGTATTAACTTCATTAACTTATGTTGTATTAAGTTAAGAGGTTGTGTTGTATCAAGCTAGGTTGTTGAGGGTATGAGAGATTCCTATACTATGATATTGTGGTGTATTAAGTTCAGGATATTATGTTGTAATAAGATCAGGACCTTGTGCTATATCAAGTTCAGAGACTTGTTTTGTATCAAGTCTGAAAATTATGTTGTATTAAGTTTAGGAGTCCAATACTTGTCTTGTATCAAGAACATATGACTTGTGTTGTATCAAATCATGAGCATATCCTATGTGATATATGGCTAGTCATGGTCAATAGGTGCTATAAGTCTCCTTTAGGGATTGGCTACCCCAAGAGTGATTTTCTTTAGAATATGACTACACTGACCTGGGGTAATAAATATGAACATAGGTTGTGTTAGTGCCTGATTTGTGCTAAAGAGAAATAATAGTTTCTGACTGGTGAGGATGGGAGTGAAGCCTACAATATTTTCACGATGAGAAGCCTCGAGAGAGTCGTAATAGGATCTAAAGGAGAAGGAAAATATCTTAAAGGAAAACCAAAAGGTTTATAGAGGCAAGGGGACCAAGCTCTAGTCATGATTCTTCAAGTGGAATAGATCCCAGGACTCAGAGGCGTACACGAGCCCACTCGTGATTGGCCGTACAGAAGGAGAGGAAGAAGACCTATCACATGGAATGAAGAATATGGAAACTTTTTTGACATCAGGATGAGAGGTGGATGCAGATCAACGGCGGAGGCCATTTCGTGAGTTCAAAATGCATATCAAAGAGCTCCTTTTAGAATCTATGAAATGAGTTAAACCACAGCGATTTGCAACATTTGAGATCGTAGAGATCTTAGATCAACGATCGAGATGAATTCCTCCAATCTAAAGTGCACTGTGGAGATAGAGATCCAAATTTTGTGAAGTGTGTTAAAGGGGAGATCTGTGTGATAGAGGAGATCGATGCAAAGGCAGATCTATGGTGCAAGACTGTTTCACCAACCGTAAGTGCTTGAAAGGAAATATTGGCTAGAAAAGGTTAAATATGATAAAAACTCTCCACATTGAGTGACGAGATGGTGGGGAGGCCTACAATCAACGACGAAGTTTATATCCCACGGAACGGAGGTGCGCGGTACTGTTAAAGTAGAATGTGATCGTACAAAAATCCAATGGCAGAGATCACATAGTTCTAGATCTTGGGTCCTAGATATATGGCTAATATTACATCCAACGGGAAAGATGTGTGGTCAAATCAGAAAGTAAAGTAATATAAAAGTCGGCACATGGATCCAAATAGGTTATCATTATGTGGCATCAATGAGTGAGGGTTTCAAACTGTGCAGACTGTGCCACCTTGGACAAGCCTCTGAAGCAAGCTATCAACCACCCTGGTACGTCTTTTCTATATTAAGCTATTTTCTCATGGAGGAATTGGAGGGTTTAGAGGCTCAAAACCTCGAGGTTTAGGGAGCTGAGGACACCCTAACAAATAAAGACGCTGAGGTCTTTGATACTATCATGCTAAATGATAGTGTAGAAGTCGCTCAAGATTAGCTAAAGGCTCTCCAATCATAGGGAATCGACACTCATGGAGTGTTCAGGTCCTTCTTCTTTTACTTTTCCGTTGAACAAACCCCTAGTTGCCCGAATTCATAAAATCGTGCGTAAACAATTATTCCACATCTGAAGCCGTTATCATGGACGCATATAGGTTTAGTTTGTTGTGTCCTATTAACTCCCTCAACTTTCAAAACACCCTGTTAATACTTTCTGAATTTACCCAGACATCCAGTGAATATAATGAAGAAGATATATTTCATTCTTTACAGGAGTCCTCAGATGAATAAAAGGACGTTTTCCTCAAAACCTGTCTGAAACCAGAGAGACAGTTGTCAGACCCCCCATTCCCGATTGATTTTCACCTATTCAATGAAGAAACCCAGTCTGTGATAACCCTAGCAATCCAGTTATTAGGAATGGAATCGAACAAGTTCATCACTGAACCTTTATTAAGCCTAATTTTTACCCTCAGTACTGGTCAAATGATGTTTGGACTACCGAGTCAGTCTTCGCCACCTACATGTCTGCAATTTGATGAATTCTTAGCCAAAAATATAAATGCCCAGTTGAGAAATTTCAGTCATTCGGGAACCTTCAAGTTCTAGTCTCTTCTTATGAATATGTTTTTGAGTTTTAATGACGATAACCTATCGCTTTTGAAAATGATTCTGATGAAGGACATGCACAGGGATTGCTGCACGTTCATGAATGGCCTCATGGCACCAATATATGAGGTCCTCTTCTAAGAAAGGCTACCGAGGGTCTTACAAGAGATGAAAAGCATGTTGCAAGTTCATGAATGGCCTCATGGCACCAGTATATGAGGTCCTCTTCTAAGAAAGGCTACCGAGGTTCTTACAAGAGAAGAAAAGCATGCTGCAACCTTCCCCTGAAAGAATATTTGGGGATTGGTTTCTCTCATAAGATAATGCAGTGATAAGATTCTATGGGTTTACTCGTCAACCATATGTCCTCCCAGCATTTTTTACGCTGAGGATGTTTGCACTAGAATTAATCCGATAAAGGTTGAATGTTGAAAAAAAAATTATAAGTTTCAGGAAACATGCAGATATCAAGTTCCCGTCGGAAGTGGGCCCTTTTACTATTAAAAACAAATTGGCCTTGCCAAATGTCAAAATGTTGCTCAAAGAGAAAGGGTTTACAATGGAGCCTGCAATCGAATACGACCCTGATCACATAATATCCAATAGGAGGAAAGAAAATAAGAGAAATCCATCCAAACACGTTGAAGTAGCAGGGTTAGAGGAAAGGGCCAACTGGATGAAACACCCTGGAGAGATTCACTCCGATGAAGATATGATGGAAGGGTCGTCCCCCTCTTCCCAGGTGGAGAGTTCCCCTAAGCCAAGCCTCTCCTGTATTATATCCGCAGCCACATAGATCACACCCTTGGCCATCTTGTCTGATAGGGAAAATAAAAGAGAATACCCAAAGGACACAGAGGTAGAGGAAGGGGAGATGGCTAGGATGCCCAAGAAACAGAAAATTGAAGAATCGGATAAAGTCACGCAAAGTGCCCGGGCTAAGGGAAAGAATAAAATGGTAAAAGTTGAAGGTCCATCCTTCACGATTCAAGAATACGCTTTTATTAGTGTTCCCAAAGAAGTAGTAAGAATATACAAGTCTAAATCCAATATATTGGAGAAATACAGAGAAGTTGGCAAGAGGGATTTTGAAAAAAAATTGAGGTTGTGTGAGGAGGTGGAAAAACTATCAGGTTAGAAGGCCTCCTTGGCCACAGTCAAAGACCTGAACAAGGGCACGTTGAATTTGGCTGTGATCATGGGAGACAAGGTAGAGAAGTTAGAGGTAGACTCGAAAAGAATCCCTAAAACTGACATAATTAATTCACATCAAGGGATAAGCGGCTTCCTCTATACTGATGTGCTCCAAGCTATTTTACAAATATCAAAATTGACAACTGGTAAGAAAAGAATTGAAGGGATGCTCTGAAAGGAGAGGGTGGAAAATAGGGCTTACCAAACCCAGATCAGAAAGCTCAAGATAGATCTATATGTAGCCGACAGCACGAGACATAAAGGTATCGCCACACAAAGGCTACTGAAGGACAAGGATGGTATGATCCATTTGTTGAAAATAATATAGAAATCCCTTCTACTAAGCTTATACAGACTGTTGAATTGACTGATATTGAAAAGGAGAGGGATACCTTGAACACCGAGTTGATCGATTGTAAGGCCAAAATACTCATACAAGAAGAGAAGGAGAGGCAGTGGAAAAAATATGCAAAGCTTCGGGCCGAGGAAAAATCAGCCTTCAAAGAAAGGCAAGCTAAGTTGGAAAATTGATTAAAAGAAATGAAGGAAAAAAATTAGGAACAACCGGTGCCTACAGCCCAATTATCCACAATGTTTGGTGCTGACTCACCCTCCCATGCCATGTCCTAGGTAAGTTTCAAAGCTATAGGGATCACTGTCATAAGAAATCAGAATTAGGACTTGATGGACATGGCTAATGTCAAAGAAGGGATGAAGAAGAAGGTGGAAGAGCATTGTAGAGAATTAGAAGTTAGGAACAGTGAATTAGCAAAACAAATTTCATGCCAGGAAGCTCTTATAGGGGAGAAACACCTCATTTGGGACATGATAATAATGGAGGAAAACAAAATACAGCCATACTTGGATTTTATTCAAGATAAGGAAGACCCCATACAGGAGGCCAAAAAACACATCCAGACGGCTAAGTTAGACCAGCATAAAAATACCTTAGACACGAATGAAGTCGCAATCAGTTTCCTAAATAGCTTGACAGATGAAGACATCAAATGAGGGAACATTTGAGATAGGATCCTAGTCATCACATTGGCTAGAAGGGTGGTTCACAAACACTGCAATTTAAAGATGGTTGAGGCAAAATGGAATTTCGCATGCAAACAGACTGATGACTTCGCAGCAATGTTTAAACCTCTAGTCCATAGAGGGTTCCCTTTTTTCTGGGAAGAAAAGGGACTGATGTTGTCCCAAAAATATTATTCTGACAGACTGGTCAAATCCAAGTAGGATCACAGGAAATTCAAGGATATAGCTCAGCAATCGCTTTCAAGAATGACCGCGATCAAAATATTGTCTGGGGAGTTTGAGTTATTATTTGATTTCAAAGATTTGTGCACAAAGTTACCAATGCCTCCTTATTTAGAGAACCTGGAACTCGAAGTATTGGCAGAAGAGATGGTAAAGATGGAGACATCGACATATAACCAATGGAAGTTGACTGAGAACTAAAGCAAATCCGAATGTGGGTCACGCCGAGGATGATGGGCTCTAACAGCAACTAGAACCAAAGATACATGTGTGAGGAAATCAGGTGAGACAGTATTTTTGGAGACGTAGCATCTTTTTTAGGCCAATAGAAAACGTTACCCACGTCATTTTATGTTTCATGTCACACATGGGAAGATGCCATGATACAATTTGTTGAGAATTTGTTGTCGATTTTCGTAACTAATTTCGGCCCTATTTCGAGGTTGGTCTTAGGTGCCCAAACACTTTAAATATGCTCCTCGTGGAAGGAGAAAGGGTTGGTTGGTTCTGAATTTGAAAGACTATTGTGTTTGTAATACTTTTTGAATTAATACACAGAGTCGAATGTTGGTTATGATGAATTTATAGGGATTCCTGTCTTTCATCTTATCTCTTACATCATGATTCTCTTCATGTCATAGACTTAGTGTATAGTGGATAGGAATTAATACTTATATTCTCCTCCCATTGTCTCTGGTATCCATGAAACCTTTCTTCCAAAACTGGCGTGGAATTCATCCCTGCGGTACTCTATGCTAGCAGAATGTCATATTTCTGCTATTACCACAAGACCCCAAATACAACAATAGTGATTGAGACACTACCTTGCTCCTGTAAGCATTTTCCTACAAAAACAGTTCTGTTTCCTTAGGATTTTTTGACTCTATAGCCCGATATATCTTCTTTTTTTTCCAACCACCAAAAATTTGATATCTATTTTGTGACATTATGTCTAGCCTTGTTCTACATCTGTGAGAGATCCCGATTCTAGAATTGGAGAAGCCAGCTCCCTTTCCTAAAGTGGTTCTGCTATTACCTCAGGGTCTGCTTTCCCACAACCTTGGGTGCGATTATGGGTGCTAACAAATTGATGGTGTTGCTAGGGATGAAATTGAATATCATCCCTCGAAAGAATGACAAACATTCAAAGGATAGCAGGTTTCCGCGGGGAAACAAAGAACCTTACAAGTGATTAAGGTTTTGTATTTGTCCTGGTGACTCCACATCATGGCTGAAATACATCCAAAAGACATCCTAGCTTCCCGATGGCCACATAAAAGAGGTAATCCTAACACCAAAATATTTCCAAGTTTGGATAACCCCAATAAACTGATTGGGAATAAGGGAAAAGATCAGTCAATTATTCCTCATTTTGGAAAATCCTCTACCCAATAATTCTGTAGCATCCAGGTTTATAAAGAGGAATATTGCTTTGAAATATCCCTACCAAAGTCTAAATCAGAGTCTGATATGAAGAACACCATAGTGAACCCTGATAGGTTGGAAGCATATCTGCTAGACTCTCTCCAGAAAAACCTTCTGAGAACTAGAAGCCCTGTACTCCAAAACCTTCAACCCTGTGCACCCCAGGTAGTGAATAATCACCCTGTCTGTCGAGTCCTTCCTATAGTCCCAAACCACCCTAGACAAATCGCCACTGGTTTTTCCCCACTAGATCTACCTATTGCGTTACATGACCTTCCTCAAGGTTATGCCTAGAGAATCCTATTATATGATGGGGAAGGAAATTTCACATCCAAAAAACACATTGACAGGTTTGAATACTTCTAGGACCTAGATCTGGTAGATGAAGACGATGTGAATATGAAGTTGTTCATGTTGAGCCTCTTACGGGAAGCAAAGAAGTGGTTCAAATATTTTCCTTTCAGGTCTGTCCGCACGTTTGTAGCTTTCTAGACTGCGTTGTTGGAAAGGTGGGATGATAAAAGAAGCCCCCTATAAGTCCTGTCCCAGTACAAAGACTTGAAGAAAGGTGGTTTCGAGTCCGTACATGAATTTTCCATCAGGAATATGAGGACGTATAAGTATATTTCTACCAACATCAAACCACCAGTGGGTGCTGCAAAGTTACATTATGTTAATGCTTTTGATAGTGATTTTGCTCTACTATTGAGGGAAAGAAAGTCGAATAATCTTCCTGTAATGTTTCAAGATGCCTTGGAGGTGGAATCCAACATGATGGTGAGTGGGAAGATTCAACACAAAATGGAGATAAGGAAAGTCAAAGAAGATGGGCCCTCCACCTTTGGTGCTTCTGCTAATGATGTAAAGTTTGAAATGATGTTGAAGACAATAGAAAAGTTGATGGATAAATTAACATTAGACAACGGGTCATAGAATCGGGAGTAGAATGAGACCCAAATCATGAATCCAAATTTCAGGAGGGCCAACCCTACTCAACACCCTCAAATTAGATAGAGAGAGGCAAGAAACCCCTGAAACCTAAATTATCAGCAGATACAGCCACCATTTCCAAAAAATTATGTTGATGATGAAGGTGAAGAAGAACCCACTGAAGATTAATTCCATCATCTCGAAGATCTAGACTACGACATATACCTCATGGAAGCAAATCATAATCTATATGCCGAAGAGGAGGAATCGAAAGACCTTGAAGAAGAGTCAGAGCAGTACGAGAGGGGGTATGCACATGCCATAGACAAGGTCAAGAGGAAGATCCAATTTAGGAGTAGAGACGTCCCCTTCAATAGAGGTAAGCAGAATCCGAATCAAACCTCCACCAGCCTACAAGATGATGATAGAAATAAAGAAAAATCAAAGGAGTAGATCTCATGCAAAGAATTGGCAGATAAAGGTGGAAAGGTGAAGGAAGTGAGGCCACCAGCACCTGCTGAGGTGGAAAATATCATGCATGTTTTCATCTTGTAGGCTGAACTCTCCAAGGTAAAAATATCTATTCCCTTCAATGAGTTGTTAAAAAATAAGAATGCACGGATAAGATAACATGGATGGTTAAAGGTCAAGGAGATTTCCAATGCGACATCCTAGAGGTAAATGATGATGCTCCCACTATCAGATTCGGGACCAGGCTCGAACATGGAGATGAGGAAGAAGTTCCTCCTTTCTATCTGAGCTTAAATGTGCATGATATGGTCATACATAATGCTATGTTGGATTTAGGAGCATCTCATAATTTGATGCCAAAGGGGGTGGTAGAGATTCTAGGGTTAGAAGTCACTCAAACTTACGAAGACCTATATTATTTTGACACCCAAAAGGTGAAATGTCTCAGGTTAATCAAGGATGTGGTGGTGACTCTAATAGAATTACCTTCACAAACTCTGGTGATGGATGTGGTCATGGTAGATATTCCCCCCAAGGTTGGCATGTTGTTGTCTAGATCCTGGACTTCCAAGTTAAAAGGGAGCTTGCAAATGGACATGTATTATGCCACCATTCCTACGGTTGGAGGAAATAAAAGGATGTACAGTGAAAAAACATCCCCGTACATGGTCAGTAGCCCAGACAGGTCAGAATATCATGCCATATATGTTGTTGACACCGGTCTCGAGTCATCTATTTTCTTCAATGATGTCTCCCCCTGCAACCTCGAAATATTGACGACAGTCGAAGAAGGGGAGGGAAAACCCGTTGAAAATAAAAACACTCTGAATGCAAAAGAAAAGGAGGAAGGTCTTTGGACATTGTACTTCGATGGTTCAGTTGCTAAGATAGGAGTCGATGTAGGTGTGTATATCATTTCTCCTCTTGAAGAATCTGAAATCTTTTCTTACCAGTTGAATTTTGAATGTACTAACAATGTAGCATAATACAAAGATTTGTTATTGGGGTTACATGCTTTGAAAATTAGGAAATCCAGAAAGATACAGGTCATTGAAAATTCATAATTGACATAAATCAAATAAATGACATTTATCAGACCATGCATACCAGAATGAGATCTTACAAAAATGAAGTATGGGACATGTTTGGTAATTATTTCACCGATCGGAGAGCATGTGGTCAGGGTATTCCCCATAAACATAAACATGATTGTCGATGCCTTGGCTATCACTCCTGGAAGATTCGGAACCCCTACGGCTGGGCAGATAACACATATGGAGCACATCAGAAACATGCCCTCTATACCTGACAAATCCAAACACTGGTAGGTTTTCAAGAACGATGAGGAAATAAAGAGATTTATGGAGTTATCAAACGAGTTTGAAAACACCTAGATAGATAATGAGAATTGCCTCCTTGAAAATCTTCAGGATTCCGAGGGTGGCAGGCAAGGGATTGACGAGAGTGGGAAATACAAAAATTCCATCGGAGGGAAGGACATAGTGTAATTAAAGGGTAACCATATTCCTAAAGGTTTGATTCCCATGCATAATTTGTTTTATTAGAATAGCGTGGCCAAGGATCCCAAAATGAAACCCACTGAGGATTCTGGTGAGGATAAGAACGTCGGGGCCGAAGACCACTCGAAGATCATAAAATTATGAAAGAAGATGTCAGCCAAAGCGAAGGGAGATTACATCAGTTTGATGAAGAAATATTTCAATGTCTTTGCATGGAGCTATGAAGACCTTAAAGAGTATGACACCTCCATCATACAACATATTATCACCATAAATACCGACAAAAATCCTTTTAAGCAGAAATTGAGAAGGGTCAATCCAAAGTTGTTTCCTATCATCGAGAATGAAATAAGGAAGTTGTTTGACGCCAAAATCATTGTCACACTGATATTTTATAGGTGGGTCGTGAACGTGGTGCATGTAAGGAAAAAGAACGGCTAGATCTGGATATGCATTGACTTCAGAAATATTAACAAGGTTTCCCTGAAAGACAATTATCATTTTCCCAAGATGGAACATATCTTGCAAACAGTTGTGGGGTATGAGAGGATTTCCACCATGGATGGCTTCTTGGGTTACAACCAAGTGAAGGTATTGCCTGAAGATCAAGAGAAAACTTCTTTCACCACGCCATGGGGAACGTTTATGTATGCCAAGATGCCTTTTGGTCTCATGAACGCAGGAGCCACATTTCAATGCGCCATGGACATAGCCTTCGCTGAAGAAAAAGAAACTTTTTTGGTGGTCTATATGGATGATATTACGGTATACTCAAAATCTGATAAGGAACACATCTAGCATCTAGAGAAGGTTTTCCTGAATTACAGAAGGTATGGGATATCGTTGAACCCCCGAAAGTCCCATTGTAGGTTAGAAGAAGGGAATTTGTTGGGACATATCATTTCAAAGGATTGTATAAAGATAGATCCAGAAAGAATCAAATACGTTCAGAAATTTGAAGAGCCAAGGAGAAAAAAGGAGGTGAAGTCATTCATTGAACACGTAATATTTTTAAGAAGATTCATCCCCAAATTTTTTGAAATACTAATGAACATTACTAACATGTTGAGGAAATACCATGAGATTAAATGGACACTAGACATAAGGGTTGATTTTGGAGATATAAAAAAGGCCCTCATAGAGGTCCCTATCTTGGTAAGTATGGATTTCAGTAAAGACTTCCTTATTTTTTCTTATGCGCCATAGCACAGAGTTGTTGGGGTATTGTTGCAAAAGAATGAACAAAATCCTGAGCTACCTATAGCATTTTTTTATCAAGGTGCTGAGAGATGGGGAATTGAAGTATGATATAATGGAAAACCAAGAATATGCACTAATAAAATCACTAAATGATTTCAGGGTCTACATACTCCACTCCCACATCATCGCTTATGTGCCCAAAAGAATTTTGAAGAGCATCCTCACTCAGCTATACCCAAAAGGAAGAATGACGAAGTGGATTGCAGTGCTATTAGAATATGATATTGACATCAAGCCCACCAAATTGGTTAAAGGTCAAGGGATGGCCAAAATGATGAAAAACTCCAATTGTGATTCCTTGCAGCTGAATTTATTGGCCAGTCAGTTGCTCCAGCTGGACAATGTGATATAGGTAATTCCTAGTTTCTCCAAGTCCCCCTAGTATTCTGACATTGTAGATGTGTTGAGGAACGTACATGCACCAACAAGTCTGAGAAAAACAAGGGTGAGGTCAGTAAAGTTAAATTCTGCAAAATTTTGTATTCTGAACGAGCACCTGCATTGGAAGGACCCAGGCGGTATACTTTTGAACTGCCTGCTGGAAGACAAAGACCGACAAACCACATGAGAGTTTCAGAAAGGATATTGCAGAGGACACCACTCTTGGAAAGTTATGCCGAACATGATTTTAAGGGATCATTTCTATTGGCCCTTGTTGTTTTTTTATGTGTACAGAGAGATGGCCAAATGCCACCTTTTCCAGGTTTTCAAAGGAAAAAGGAAACTTGTCCCTCTTCCTCTTAACCCCATATTCGTAAAAGAACCATTCCAACAACAGGGGTCAGAATTCATTGGAGAGATAAATCCAAACTCTTATGGGAAGTAGAGGTGGATTGTAATGGCTACATATTACTTTACCAAATGGATCAAGGCAATAACCACTAGAAGAGATACTGATGAGGTAGTTATGATTTTTTTAGAAGAAAACATTTTAGCTCGATTTGGGTACCCCCGAAGAATAGTAACAGACAATTCTGCAACTTTCATGTCAAATAAGATTGTCAATTTCTTCCACAAATACCACATTAGCCTCAACCATTCTACTTCCTATTATCCCTAGGGAAATGGGTTGGCAGAATCTCCAAAAAAAATCCTGGTAATAATTATAAAGAAGTTGTTGGAGTACAACAAAAGGGCCTAGCACACAAAGTTAAGATATTCTCTATGGGATGATAGGGTTATCACTAAAAGGGCCCTCGGGGTGTCCCCATTCTAGCTTGTATATGGGTCTGAAGTAGTCTTCCCAACATATTTAGGAGAGTCGGTGATGAGGCTGTTGCAGGAACAACAAAGTGAGCCTAACCATATGCAGAGGAGGATAAATCAGATCATTGAGTTGAACTAGCTAAGAGGAAAAACCTACGATAGCATGCAGGTGTATCAAGAGAAAATGAAGAAGACCTTTGATAGGAGAGTTGAGCAGGAAAAGTTCTTGATCGATGACCTAGTCCTGAAATGGGATGCACCCCATGAGGATAAAGGAAATAATGGGAAATTTGATCGTATGTGGGTAGGTCCATACATTGTTGGTGTGCATAGTGGAGAGAATGCTTTCATTTTTCAACATCAAGACTGGTCCTTGTTGGAAGGAGGTCCAATGAATGGGAGGTTCCTCAAATACTACTTGACCTGAGATGAAGAAGTGAAAACATGTACTATAGTTGTATCTATTTCCTAGTTTTCAATAAACAAAAAGGTGGTCTTAGAAGGAGTTTGAAGCCTGAAGAGAAGGCCCTAAGACCCAGAAGGACAAAAAAATTTCTATTTCCTGTTTTTTGTCTTCGTTACATAGCAACACGGAAATATTGACAAATGTTTTGGAGCCCGGGGTAGAGATTTTTTCCCGATGGATTTGGCACCTGGTCTATGGGTTCTTTGCTACCTCGTAGGGAGGATAGAATCCATAGATGGAACCACTTGTTAGCACCCAATTTGTGTTGAAGAGAAAGAAGAGTTTCTGACCCGTGAGGAAGGGAGTGAGGCCTGCAAGATTTTCATGGTGAGAAGCCTTGAGAGAGCCATAATAGGCTTTGAAGGAGAAGGAAAAGCTCTTAAAGGAAAACTGAAAGGTTTATAAAGGTGAGGGGACTAAGTGCTAGTCACGATTCATTAAGTAGAAGAGATCCCAGGACTCAGAGGCGTACATGATCCCACTCATGATTGGTCATGCAGAAGAAGAGGAAGAAGACCTTTCAGATCGAACGATTAAAATGGAAATGTTTTCAATGGTCAAGATGAGAGGCATATGCAGATCAATGACAGAGGCCATTTTGTGAGTTCAAAACATATATCAAAGAGATCCTTTCCAAATCTACGAAATAAGTTAAACCATAGTGATTTGCAATGGTTGAGATCGCAGAGATATTAGATCGATGGTGGAGATGAATACCTCCAATCTAAAGTGCACTACAGAGATAGAGATCCAAAGTTCACAAAATGTGTTAAAGGGGAGATCTGTCTGATGGAGGAGATCGATGCAAAGGCAGATATATGGTACAAGACGTTTTTGCCAACCATAAGTGCTCGAAAGGAAATCTTGGTTGGAAAAGGAGAAATCCAATAAAACTCTCTACATTGGATGATGAGATGGTGGGGAGGCCTACAATCAATGGGGGAGTTTATATCCCACAAAACAAAGGTGTGCAGGACTGGGAAAGTAGAACGTGATCATACAAAAAGCCAATGGTAGAGATCACGTGGTTCTAGATCTTGGGTCCCAAATCTATGGCTAATATTGCATCTGACGGGAAAGATGCGTGGTCAAATAAGAATGTAAAGTAAGATAAAATTTGACACATGGATCCAAACAGGTTATCATTCTACGGCATTGGGAAGTGAGGGTTTTAGAATGTGCAGACGATGCCACCTTAGACAAGCCTCTGAAGCAAGTTGTCAACCACCCTGGTATGTCTTTCCTATATTAAGCTATTTTCTCATGGTGGAATTGGAGGATTCAAAGGCTCAAAACCTCGAGGTTCAAGGAGCTAAGGACACCCTAATAGATAAAGATGCTAAGGTCTTCAATACTATCATGCTAAATGATAGTGTAGAATCCGCTCAAGCTAAGATAAAGGCTCTCCAATCATAGGAAATCGACACTCATGGAGTGTTCAAGTCCTTCTTCTTTTACTTTTTCATTAAACAAACCCCTAGTTCCCCCAATATCATAAAATGGTGTGTCAACAATTATTCCCCGTCCGAAGGCGTTATCATGGACACGTCTAGGTCTAGGATGATGTGTCCTATTAAATCCCTCAATTTCTGAAACACCCTGTTTATCCCTTCTGAATTTACCCAGATTTCTAGTGAATATAATGAAGAAGATTAACTTCATTATTTTCAAGGGTCCTGGAATGAAAAAAAGGACGTTTTCCTCAGAACCTGTCTGAAACCAGAGAACCAGTTGTCAAACCCCCCACTCCCCATTGATTTTGACCTATTCAATGAAGAGACTCAGTTTGTGATAAACCTAGCGAGCTAGTTCTTAGGTATGGACCTGAAACAGTTCATCACTGAACCTTTATTTAGCCTAATTTTTACCCTCAGTACCGGTCAAACGGTGTCTGGACTAAAGAGTCAGTCTTCACCACCAGTATGTCTACAATTTGTTGAATTATTAGCCAAAAATATAAATACCCAGTTGAGTAATTTTAGTCAATCCGAAACCTTTAGGTTCTAATCTTTTCTTATGAAGATGTTTTTGAGTTTTAATGATAATGACCTGCAGCTCTGGAAATGATTCTGACGAAGGACATGCACAAGGATTACTACAAGTTCATGAATTCCCTCATGGATCCAATATATGAGGTCCTCTTCCATGAATGGCTACTGAGTTTCTTACCAGAGATGAAAAGCATGCTGCAACCATCCCCTGAAAGAAGAGTTGGGGATTGGTTTCTCTCATAATATAATATAGTGATAAGAGTTTATGGGTTTACTCGTAAACCATATGTCAGCCTAGTGTTTTTGACGCTGCGTATTTTTGAACTAGAATTAATCAGGAAAAGGTTGAATGTTGAAAACAAACATTTTATAAGTTTCAGGAAACATGTAGATATCAAGTTCCTATGGGAAGTGGGCCCTTTTACTGTTAAAGAAAAATTGGCCTTGCCAAAGGTCAAAATTTTTCTCAGAGAGAGGGGGTTTGTAATGGAGGCTACAATCAACTACAACCCTCATCACATCATCTCCAATAAGAGGCAAGCAAATAAAAGAAATCCATTCGAGCACGTTGAAGTAGCATGGTTGGAAGAAAAGGTATCCTAGAAGAAACACCCTAGAGAGATTCACTCTGATGAAGATATGCCAGAAGGGTCATCCCCCTCTACCCTGGTAGAGAGTTCCCCTAAGCCAGACCTCTCCTGTATTATATCCATAGCCACATAGATCACACCCTTGGCCATCTTGTCTGATAGGGAAAATAAAAGAGAATACCCAAAGCCCATGGAGGTAGAGGAAGGGGATACGGTCAGGATGCTCAAGAAATAGAAAATTGAAGAATCGGATAAACTCACGCAAAGTGCCCAGGCTAAGGGAAAGAATAAAATGGTAAAATTTAAAGGTTCATCCTTCACGATTCAAGAATATTGTTTTGGTAGTGTTCCTAAAGAAGCAGTAAGAAAATACAATCCTAAAGCCAAGTTGTTGGAGAATACAGAGAAGTTGTTAAGAGGGCCTTTTAATAAAAATCGAGGTTGTGGGAGGAAATGGACAAACTGCCACATCAAAAGACCTCCTTGGCTATGGTTAGAGACCCAACCAAGGGAACGTTGAAGTTGGCCATGATCACGGGAGACAACATAGTGGATTTAAAGGTAGACCCGAAAAGAATCCCTAAAACTAACATAATTAATTTTCATCAAGGGATAAGTGACTTCCTCTATACTCATGTGCTCCAAGGTGCTTTACAAATATAAAAATTGACAGCTGGTAAGAAAAGAGTTGAAGAGATGCTCCGAAAGGAGAGGGTGGAAAATAAGGCTTACCAGACCAAGATCAGGAAGCTCCAGATAGATCTATCTGTAGCTGACAATCCGAGAGATAAAGGTATGACCACATAAAGGCTACTAAAGGACAAGGAAAGTACAATCTAGTTGTTGAATAAAAAGCTAGAAATCCCTTTTACTTAGCTTATATAGACTACTGAATTGACTGAGATTTAAAAGGAGAGGGACACCATGAACACCAAGTTGATTTGTTGTAAGGCCAAACTACTCATACAAGAAGAGAAGGAGAGACAGTGGAAGAAATATGCATATCCTTGGGCCAAGGAAAAATGACCCTTCGAAGCAAGGAAAGCTGAGTTGGAAAATGAATTAAAATAACTGAAGGAAAAACTCAGGAATAGTTGACACTTGTGGCCCAATTATCCACAAAGTCTGGTGCAGACTCACTCTCCCATGCCATGTCCTAGGTAAGTCTCAAAGCTATAGAGATCACTAACCTAAGAAAGCAGAATCAGGACTTGATGGACATGGCTAATGTCAAAGAAGGGCTAAAGAAGAAGGTGGAAGAGCATTGTATAGAATTTTAAGTTAGGATCAGTGAATTAGCAAAACAAGTTTCAGGCCAGGAAACTCTTATAGGGGTGAAACACCTCATTTGGGACATGATAATAGTGGAGGAAAACAAAGTATGGCCATAGTTGGATTTTACCCAAGATAAGGAAGACACCGTATAGGCAGCCAAAAAACACATCCAGACAACTAAGTTAGACCAGCATAAAAATCCTTTACACACAGCTAAAGGTGCAATGAGTTTCCTAAACAACTTGAAAAACGAAGACATAAAAGGAGGGAACATTTGAGATAGGATCCCAGTCATCACATCGTCCAGAAGGGTGGTTCACAAACACCTCCATTTAAAGATGGTAGAGGAAAAATGGAATTTCATGTGCAAACAGACTGACGACTTCGTGGCAATGTTTAAAACTTTGGTCTAGAGAGGGCTCCCTTTCTTCTGGGAAGAAAAGGGACCGATGTTGTCCCAAAAAGAGTATTATGACAGATTGGTTGAATGTAGGAAGGATCACAGGAAATTCAAGGATATAGCTCAGTAATCGCTTTTAGGAACGACCGTGATCAAAACATTGTCTAGGGAATTTGACTTATTATTTGATTTCAATGATTTGTGCACAAATTTTCCAATGCCTCCTTATTTGGAGAACCTAGAACGCAAAGTATTGGCAGAAGAGATGGTAAAGCTAGAGTCACCGACAGCTAACCAATGTAATTTGATCGATAACTACAGTAAATCCGAATGAAGGTCACACCAAGGATGATGGGCTCTAACAACAACCAGAACCAAAGATACATGTGCGAGGAAATCAGGCGAGCTGGTATTTTTGGAGACGTAGCATCTTTTGGATACCAGCAGAAAATGTTATCCGCATCATTTTTTGTTTCATGTCACCCATGGGAAGACGCCACGATACAATTTGTTGAGAATTTGTTATCGATTTTTGTAGCTGATTTTGGCCCTGTTTCAAGGTTGGTTTTGGGGGCCGAAACACTTTAAATATGCTCCGCATGGAAGGAGAAAGGGTTGGTTGGTTTTGAATTTGCAATGCTATTGTGTTTGTAATACTTTTTGAGTTAATATACAGAGACGAATGCTGGTTATATGCATTTACAGGAATTCCTGCGTGGTTCCAAATTATAGTCTGTGATTTTCTTTTATTACATGAATGTGTTTCCTATTATCTCTTACATTATGTTTCTCTTCATGTTGTAGACTCAGTGTATAATGGATAGGAATTCATACTTATATGCTCCTGCCATTGTCTCCGATATCCACTAAACCTTTCTTCCAAAACTGGCATGGAATTCATCCCTGCGGTGCGCTACGCTAGTGGAATGTCATCTTTCGACTATTACCACCAGAACCAAAATATAACGATAGCGATAGAGACACTACCTTTCTCCTGTAATCATTTTCCTATGAAAACTGCTCTATTTCCTTGGGATTTTTGACTCCATAGCCCGATATATCTTCATTTTGTTTCCAACCACCAAACATTTGTTATCTATTTTTTGACATTATGTTTGGCCTTTTTATACATATGTGAGATATCCCTCTCTGGAATTGGAGAACCCAGCTCCCTTTTCTAAAGTGGTTCTGATGTTACCTCGAATTCTGCCTTCCCATAACCTTGGGTGCGATTATGGGTGCTAACAGGTTGGAAACAATGATTCTCAGTATGATGTGATAAATATGATTAATTAATTAAAAACTCATGGAACATACATAATTAATTAATGATAAATGAGACAATCATTGATATATAGAGTAAAGATTCAAATTTCCTATGTAATACCTCTAGTGAACTCGAATTCCAAAGACATTGATTCAGTGTAAGGTATGGAAAACAAGTTTCAGTTAATTAAGGAATCTATTCCTTAATTTATGCAAAGTGTTTGTTGTGGTTGAAAATGATTGTGAAGCACTAAATACATTAAGTTAAACTCCTAACTAATGGTTAAACAATTAACTAATCAATTCACATTCAGTTAAGTTCAGTTACATTCAGTTCTGATTCAATTCAATTCAGTTACATTTAGTTCTGATTCAATTCAATTCAGTCACATTCAGTTAGAGGCAGTTAACACCAGCGAATTAATGGATGGAACGTATATTCAGTGTGGGAGATGATTACAAGGTGACAACTACTCACAATAAAATTAACACCTGTGAGGATGATGGTCTGAAAATATATCTTCATTTTCCTTGCAACATGAAGGTTGGAATCTGGAACAAATTGAGAGCTTTGATATCTCATCGGACCACTGCTTCCGCAAAGGAATAAGTATGTGAAGATAAGGGGTACTCTAAAGAATTCAAGATAAATACTTCTTAAGGTCCAAAACCTAGTTTCCACAACTCCTAAAGTGGAAAGAACACCTGTCATACGTTAAAATGCCTAAAAACTAAGTAAAGTGGGTTTTTTTGAAGAAACGAATCAAAATCCATCAAAATACTTAATTCCACATTCATGGTTAGTGATTGGTAGAACAAAACCAAATGCTATACAAGAAAGGAATATGAGCTGAAGAGAAGGAGGACAAAGAGAAAAACAAAGGCATGTTGAAGAATTTGGAGGTTAGATAGATTATCTTTCAGTTCAAGTTTTTTGTAATCATTAGCATAGATGGAGAAGGATGTTTTAGAGAAAAAGAGGAAAGGGATTCACCTATATCATTGGGTTGTAATCACTTTCTTCCTGTTTTCAATGTGATGAAGTTCTAGTTTCCCCCAAATGTTGAGATTGAATCTATATATTTTCATCTATTTTGATCAATATTTGGTAGATAGTTTTCAAGTTTTCTCAAGGTTTTAAAATCTAGAGGTAAGGAACTAGCAAGCAAGCTACAAATGGAGGTATAAAGGCCATGGATTCTCAAGAAAGGGGATCTTCCATGAATTACATGCTTCAAGAAGTTATCTTTGTTCCTCCTATCCTCTATACTCTTTGAAAAATATTAGGAATCCTAAGAAACTTTCAAATTATTGCATGTATTTATCTCGATTGGGACTCACCCGCTATAGTAAAGGATAGAGAATGTTGTAGACGTGTTCCTGCAGTGACCTGTACTAACTGAATGGAGGCCATACTAGAGATATTGGGGTTTAAGTCTTGATTTCTTGAGTTTTTCATCATTTTTTAGTGTTTCTTTCCTTTAGATATTTTAATGCATGCTTAATATATAACTTTAGACACCTTATTTCATCTTAGGAGTCTAAAATCGACCTTGTTCGGCATTTACACAATCAAATTTTGAAAGATTCGCACAAGATATTTGCTTTCTTGGAAGTACGCAGGTGCATGATATATAAATATGTGTATTCCCCAAAAAATACATAGGTGTAGGCTAGGTAAAGTCATGTATTTCTTGGGAAAATGCAGGTGCAGGTCTTACATAGTTGTGTTTTGCACATAGTGTGTATTTTGGGTATAAAATATTCATTTCTTGATTGTTTTGAGTGATTTTTTTTTATATGAAAGATCAAGAATACCTGTAATTTATTTTAGAGCCATAATTCATCTATTTTGATGATTTTTTATGATTGTTTTAAAGCTTTTAAAGATTTATGTGCTTACTAGCTTGAAAATTGTCAAAAAAAACTAGGAATTGCAAATCATTGTTTTAGGCCTATATTTAGGGATGATTTTGAACATTGAATACTTGTATGTGATCGTAGATACCTGTTAAGATGTATCAGGAGAATATTTAAATCATTTAGGATCAATTTCGCTTGAATTTGGAATTCTTAGAAACCTCCTTTAAAAGCTAGGAAAATCACTTGAATTAGTGATTTTTTAAGTTTTTCTTTAAAATATTGCTTAGATATGAATGTTTAGGACATATGTACCATTTATATCCTTTATTTAACTCTTAATTCCTGAATTTTTGTCTAATTTGGTCACTTTAATCACTTGTTTGAATAAGAAAATTGTCGACAAATTGAAGAACATGACACATTGTTTCAATTTATGAACCTTTAGGCCATGAATTCTAAGTTGTATGAAATTGATAACCTGACACGGTTAGAACCATTGATTAAATAATATTCACAAAAAAAATCAAAAGGTTTGGCATCTCACTTAAGATAAACTCAGAAAAATTTCCTCCAAAACATATGAAAATGGCTTGAACAAGTAAATGTTTATTTTGGATAAATAAATTTGAATTTCTTGAAGCATAATTAGAGGAGTTTGTTTGTCATTCTCAAATTTATTGTGATACATTGTGATTCGATCCCTATGTAACCTCTTCGCTCGCACCTTTGGGCAATCTTATGAAAGATGAATAGGGATCTCAAGTGTAATATTCTAGTATTATTTTTTAGCAGCATTTCAAGCCCTGTGTATCCTCTTCACTTGCACTTTTGGGTGGTCATGTGAACCAGAAACATGGATCTCAAGTGTAATAGTAATATTTTTAATTTTTGAAGCATATTTTCGAGCCACAAATATCCTCTTCACTTGTGCTTTCAGGAGGTCTTGTGAAAGAGGAAGCGGATCTCAAGTGTAAATACTTGTCAGATTTATAATTTTGAAGATATTTAGAATTTTGCATTGATTTTCAAACCATTAATTTGGAACATTAAATTCAACATTTATAAGGAAAACATTATGCAATTGAAAAATCAAAATTGAATCACAATCCTACATTTAAACATCAGTTTGAGAAAATTATTAGAAACAGGAAAAACATTGAACATTCAAAAATTTTCCATTTCCAATTAGTGATAGTTGAATCAAATTGAACACATCTTATGTTTGAAGAAAACCTCTTGAACCCTTGATAAAAAATTTGAAAACTCCTTTTTTCAAATTTGTAAAAGTGATTCTATTTTGCAATTCGCATGTTTAAAGGTTCTCAAAGAGCCTCTTACTCTTACATAGTATAGAAGTTCATTGAAATAAAGGAAATAGTAGTGAGCATTTTGAATTTGATTGGTTTGAAACATTTTGATTCACAAACACCACTAGTTTCACCATCACTTCTCAAAACTAAGAAAACTACCCTAAAATAAACGCTTAATCTAAAATATACCAAGATTATTTTTTCATATCACCAACATAAATTAGGCTAGTGCCTTGGAATAAGATTAGAGAGTTAACACCTCCTTAGAAACATAATTTTGAAACTAGTATTGATTACATAGAGATAAAATCCCTCAGTATCAAAGAGTGCATGCCAAGAAATAGCTTCTAACACGTGCATTAAGAATGAGGTCAATATAAATTAGTAAGGGTGGTACCCACCCCACCCCCACTTGCTTATTTGGTGGGATATGAGCACATTAGATTATTTCAATTTAGTGACTAGTCATCGGGGTGAGATATCTTTCTTGAGATATCTAGTCTATGTGAGTTATCCTATACTAACAACTATCCTGCCTAACCACCTATTGTGAAGTGGTAACCACTGTTTCTTTTCCTAGGGAATCACACAGGTTGTTGTGAGTGGGGGACACTTACAATTACTAAGATATACACAAGGTTGTTTCACCAAGGGGATCTAGCTTGGGGAAAATCCTTAATTTTGTTAGGTCCTAATAATATTGGTTAACTTCTATGACCTAAATTCAATAGAGTGCTAGGTTTATTGTTAACTTCTGGGGAAATCCTTTTACAATGGAATGTTAATATTCCTAGCGTAAATAATGCATCTTGGAGCACGAATTCCAATTAGAGCTATCCTGAACCGATGGGAGGAAATTACCAAGAGACTCATCCTCTGATTTTTCCTAGCACAATTCCTAGTGGCAATCCACCTATCAACCCCATTCCATAATGGAGTGGTCAGGACCTAATAATTAACCAATCCTCTTGGGACCTACCTTCACAAGGGGGAAATCCACCCATTGGTCATGTTCTGGAAGTACCCAATATTCTTGGGGGAAGTATATGCAAGGGGGTATTCCACCTTAGAATTCCAATCAATCCCAAGGACAAATTCCATGGTGTGGTCAGGACCTAAGATGTAACCAATCCTCTTTGGACCTACCTCTGCTAGGTGGAAATCCACCCATTAGTCGAGTTCTAGGAAGTAACCAATATTCTTGGGACCTAAATCCATCATGAATAAATCCACCTAGTGCCAATTTTCACGAAGTAATAATATTCTTGGGACATAAATTTATCAGGAGGAAATCAACCCATTGATCATGTTCTGAGAAGTACCCAATATTCTTGGGGGAACCCTTCGCAAGGGGAAAACCACCTTGGAATGCTAATAAAATCCAAGGACCACCTCAATGTTGTGGTAGAGTTGTAGGAAATAACCAATCTCATTGGATTCTAACGCAGCAAGGGGGAAATACACCCATTCATTAATGGTGTGGTCAGATTCCAGGAAATATCCAATCACCTTGGATTCTAACCCCACAAGGGGAAAATCCACCCATGAAACCCATTCCACAATGGAGTGGTGACGTTCTAGAAAGTAACCAATATTTTTGTGGCCAGTCTAGAAAAAATGCATTTGATATAGCTAGGCCACCACATGGACCTCATGACGATGCTATGATGGGTTCTGTCAACAAACTTGAGCAGGAAAATGGGACAAATGTCTATTCAGACTTCGCAACCTACGGCTGGCCAAGATATGCAGCAATGTGCTAGTCCTTCCATAACTTTTGAAATACTCATAGTTCAATCCATGAAATTAGGAGAAAAAATAAGAAGTACAAGGGTAAGAAAAATGTTAATCCTTCCCCAACTCCTGAAATTCTCTGAGTTCAATCCATGGAACTTAGAAGAAAGAAAAAGAAATATAAGATTAATAAGGATACTAATCCTGGGATGGGAGATGCAATGAATCCGGCTCAAGATGGTGGGAAACAACAAACCATTGTATTAATGCAACCCTTTTTGTAGAGCCATCGACCAATGGTTTCTACAACACTAGTACCTCGCCAGGGGGGAACCAATCAAAATCCCCACAGTGGGGAAATGATCCCAATGCCAATGTCTTCATATTTGATCATGAGGTGAACATTCAAACAGGATCTCATTCTTATAATGTCCCTCCCAGTACATTGGATAAATTAGTATAACATCCAAATGGTCCTCTTCCCATTGAGAAACCAACCATAGATATAGTACCACACCCCCCCAAAGGTGTTCTACGTAGAAAAATGCATAATCCTAACACACGAGCTACTCATGATGAAAGGGTTGTTGAGAAAATAGCTCAAGCACCATGTTCCATGTCTTCCATGGAGGTATTGAAATATTATTGTGAATAAATAAAGGAACTATTGTCTTCAACGAGAGTTGTTGTTCCATCCGATACGACTTCGATCACATTAGACATAGACCAATTAACACGTAGGATTCCTTTTGAAGTTACTTTTAAGATTAAACTAACATATCATGGAATGAACATTTTTTTGAACCATAATAGATGAAGGTGACTCAACTTCTGTCATGTCATTTAAATGTTGGTAAGAATTAGGATCACCCACCTTAGTTAAATCCCATATTATGCGAAAAGCATTTGATGGACATCCATTCTCTCCTCCCATACTCATTGTAGTTTTCCCTATTGAATGGGGTGGAAAAATGATCACAGCGGATAATGAGATAGTAGATGCACCTATAGATTTCAATTTTCTATTAGGATGTATTTGGATACATGTGATGATGGCTATAGTGTCTTCAGAGTCCCAAGTGATTTGGTTCCCTCATAGGGGGAATATTATCGTGATTGATTTATTAGATTATTGCATGCATGAAATTGTTGTTGAGTCGAATATTCCTTTGATTAGGGATTATCTAAAGGAGGTTCAAAACATTAGGGTAGGATCGTTCAAAAATAATTCCCTCATAGGAAACTGTATGATCCTGCAACCCTTATCTATTGTAGAAGTTTCAAACCAAGCTATTCAAATAGATTCGACAGATTTGGATCAAAATCTTCCCTTAATGGAGGAACATGATCTAGTTACTTGGCCCATTTTCATTGTAATCTCTCCTATCTCACTTGATTTCTTGGATGGAATTTTATCATCAGATGAAACTATCCTTGAAGTCATAAACATTTGGCTTCACTCACCTAAAGACATCTTTTGTGGGGACATTGGGAGCAAACTTGTCTTAAATACATCCAAGTATATGATCATCATTTGTATGTTCCTCGATCTTATTAGGTATATTTGGAAGAATGCATATAGGTTTAGTTTATCCCTCTGTGAAGATGGATTTGAACCTTTTGTAACCCAAACTTGCCATAGGGTCAAAACTGTTGGAAATTGGTCATGGGACACTCTAGTAAGAACCCCATTTCCATTTTGGTGCCCATGCTAAGCTATTCTCATAGTCCTAAGAGCCCAATTAGTCCCATCGTAACTTGGAGTTTGAGACTGCATACTTCTCTTCCATACAATTCTGACTATTTCCTGATGGGATCCCTATTTTGTATCAGTTTACATAATCATGTGTTAAAATATATACACGAACATTTGTGCTTATTTCTTTGGTTCTTATTGTTGATGTTGCATATCTACTTTTGCGATCATGTTTTTCGCAAGACGTCTATAAATCATTGATTCTGTTTAGTTGACATATACATGTGAGAATTATATGGTTCAGGTAGCTGATAGACCACAATTCATGGTGATTATGATTTTTGTGTTCTCACATGAATTGGCATGAAGTAAATCACATTGACCCTTTCCTACTTTGCCATCATACCAGATTGGATAATTGTAGTTACTTGGTTCTATTTCCCTATCCGTCGACACATAATCCTACTTCAAATAGCTAACTGATGGATGGAACATCCCTAAGAGTATGCATAACCATCTCAACCCTTCTTTTCAATGTGTATCTTTGTCTTCTCCTGACACGTGCTCTTGAAAAATAGAGAACGCCCATGCAACACATGTTCCCTCCCATGTACCATAGCATTCTTTATTATTTTTTCGAGCTAATAAATTAAAAAAGTACTAAAATTAAAAAAACCCAAAAATCCAAAAAAAGGGGGAGACTTGAATCATGTCATATTGAATATTTGAAACAAAGGCAATATTTAGTCCTAGTCACCCTTGAACACAAAACATAATTGTGTATCTATTGTCAATACACTACTTGCATTTGTAGAAACAAATTGTACCAATAATTTGAACAGATCTCCACTCATGGGTATCTTCCCATCATCTATGGAGCCTTTTGTTAAATGCATTTGACATTGATGGATTTCATGATGGTTAGTTACTTTATTCTTATGTTGTTAAGTACCCATTTGTAGAAATTCAGGCCTGCAGTAGATTAATTTCACCCACAACAATTAACAATTGATCATGCAAAATTATCAACAATGGAGACTGAATATGGAGC
>LPNX010556357.1:3454-29817 GCA_001517045.1 Pseudotsuga menziesii
TGTAATATTTGCTCATTTATTCCTTTTAGCTTGTCATGATGATGCTTGTTTTCCCATATTAATCTTCAACCCTAAGGCAATGCTAACTTGTTTTCCCATACTATTTTTCAACCCTAAGGCAACACTAAATTTATAATAATAAAATATTTTAAATATTTAAATATTTAATAATAAAATATTTATGTATGTAATATTGTGTAAAATGGTAATTAATTTTAGATTTTTCTTATATAAATTTAAACTTAATTTTATATTTTTATTCTTCTTTTAGATTTGATATTGAGGCCTATGTGAGCTTTTAGATGAGCGTCTACCAATTGACGACCCTTGGGGTTAGCAACCATAAAACTATCATGACGTATCAATTAAGGAGGATCCTTCAGATTAGAAACCATAAAACTATCATGGTATCTAAAAAACTGAAGGTACCAATATCAACCTTAGGATTCCAATATCCACTATTTTTGCACCCATAACCTCACAAAAACTCCGTGAAAACAAAGAGTTTGGAATTTGTAGGTTACTAGAAATGTGAAAAAAATGGAGTTACCAATAAGAGTGATGGTATATCAATTGATATTAGTGATCAAGTAACTAGCAAGTATTGGATGCATACACTATCAAATATGTGGTATAAACCTCAATACATCCCTAAACTAAGATCTATGGGTATAGTTTTATTATTATTATTGCCCATTGATAGTTATTTCCATTCATTTATCAAATTACGCATGGATTATGGTGTGTTTTATTTCGTGAAATGATATTTCTTGAGTAGGGATTCTTTACTATGTATAGGCTATTGAAGCAATTCAAAGGTGAAACTATTTTTTATCATCACCATTAATGACTCGTTTATAGGCATTATCTAGGTTCTCCTTGTTAGGTACCACATGTACCTTCTCTTATCCCCTGTCTTTTGAAGGGTTGAAGGTATTACAAAAGGTACCGGATCATCGAATGGACAAATATAGTATCCCAAACTAATATTCTATTGTTTTGATAGTATGTTTATAGGTTCGGAACTTTAGTTATGCTAGATTGGAAAAATAAAAGTTGCATGCAAAACAATGTTGTGCCAAAAGGCCCTATAATATAGTTGTTTTGGAGAATAAATAGGAAGAAGACTGTCATTGAGAGAAGGTACACATATCAATAATAATAATTTTGATAGTACACCGAGATAGGTGAGGCATGCAAGCAATGCATGTAGCAGAAGATGTAGGTACAATTATCAAAATAGTTTATTTAGTCAAACTTATTACCTTTATTTTTTGCGTTGACTTAGCCAATTTCAGAGTCACTAACTCAAAAATAGCTAATAAGTGTTGGCTAACAATAGTGACGATTCATGGTATTATGTATCATGGGGTTGCAACATTGCAAACTAGTGAAGCATAATACCACGAATCTTCTCCATTGCTTGGCTGAACACTTGTTATCTTTTGTGAGATATAGTTCATGTGGACAGAGTTCTTGAACTTTGTCCTCATGGACAGTTTTGTTTGATGATGATATTAACAGGTATGTAGAAAAAATTTAATCTTTTTAAAAAATAGTTATTGTAAGTGGATTAGTTCATTCAATCACTTAATGAAAATCTATTGTATAGTCCAGGCTCTCATGGTGTTTAGAGCTTGGGAATTACTGGGTTAGGTTCGAGTTTCTTTCTAATATAAGGTTTCTATAATAAAACACCTTAAAGAAGAAATCCATAACATTTGGCAGAATTCTGGCAAACCCTTGTTGTCGCTACAATTTGGAAAACACTGGGTTAGGTTCAAGTTTCTTTCTAATATTGACAAAATAAAAGTTGCATGCAAAACAATGTCGTGCCAAAAGGCCCTATAATATAGTTGTTTTGGAGAATAAATAGGAAGAAGACTATCCATGAGAGAAGTTACACATACCAATAATAATAATGTTGATATTATGTCAAGATAGATTATGCATGCAAGCAATGCATGTAGTGGAAGATGTAGGTACAATTATCAAAATAGTTTATTTAGTCAAACTTATTACCTTTGTTTTTTGCGTTGACTTATACACTTTCAATTCACTAACTCTAAAATAGCTAATAAGTGTTGGATAATAATGGTGACGACTTCTGGTATTATGTTTCATTAGGTTGCAACATCGCAAACTTGTGAAGCATAATACCATGAATCGTCATTGTTGCTTGGATGAACACTTGTTATCTTTTGTGAGATATAGTTCATGTGGACAGAGTTCAAATCCACTTAAAATAACTATTTTTTCAAAATATTAATTTTTTTTTCTACATACCTATTAATATCATCATCAAACAAAACTTTCCATGTGGACAGAGTTCATAGAGTTCTTGAACTTTGTCCTCATGGATAGTTTTGTTTGATGATGATATTAACAGGTATGTAGAAAAAAATTTAATATTTTGAAAAAATAGTTATTTTAAGTGGATTACTTCATTCAATCACTTAATGAAAATATATTGTATAGTCCAAGCTCTCATGGTGTTTAGAGCTTGGGAATTAATGGGTTAGGTTCGAGTTGCTTTCTAATATAAGGATTATATAATAAAACACCTTAAAGAAGAAATCCATAACATTTGCAGAATTCTGGCAAACCCCTGTTATCACTAAAATTTGGAAAATACTGGGTTAGGTTCAAGTTTCTTTCTAAGATTGACAAAATAAAAGTTGCATGCAAAACAATGTCGTTCCAAAAGGCCCTATAATATAGTTGTTTTGGAGAATAAATAGGAAGAATACTTTCAGTGAGAGAAGGTACACATACCGATAATAATAATGTTGATATTACGTCGAGATAGGTGAGGCATGCAAGCAATGCATGCAGTGGAAGATGTAGGTACAATTATCAAAATAGTTTATTTAGTCAAACTTATTACCTTTATTTTTTGCATTGACTTAGCCACTTTCAATTCACTAACTCTAAAATGGCTAATAAGTGTTGGGTAATAATGGTGATGATTCATGGTATTATGTTTCATTACGTTGCAACATCACAAACTTGTGATGCGTAATACCACGAATTGTCACCTTTGCTTGGATGAACACTTGCTATCTTTTGTGAGATATAGTTCATGTGGACAGAGTTCTTGAACTCTGTCCTTATGGACAATTTTGTTTGATGATGATATTAATAGGTATGTAGAAAAAAATTTAATATTTTGAAACAATAGTTATTGTAAGTGGATTACTTCATTCAATCACTTAATGAAAATATATTGTATAGTCCAAGCTCTCATGGTGTTTAGAGCTTGAGAATTACTGGGTTAGGTTCGAGTTGCTTTCTAATAAAAGGTTTCTATAATAAAACACCTTAAAGAAGAAATCCATAACATTTGGAATAATTCTGGCAAACCCCTGTTGTCGCTACAATTTGGAAAATATTGGGTTGGGTTCGAGTTTCTTTCTAACCTAGGGATTTTATAATGATCTTCAATGATAAAGGGGTTAGGTTCTAGTTTCTTTCTTATAACAAAACATGGCTCGACAATCCTGCTCGGGGCAGCGACCTATTTTCATAATTCTCCAACGGACCAAGCATACATGTGAGACAAAAAACTCTAACTATCGTGGCTATGGTGGAACTCGAATCCTTCTCTAAACCTCCATTAAGCATCTCATTTGGTTGGGGTCAGCTCATTAGCTTATTTGGGAACTGGTTGCTGAGATAACTCACATAAAAACAATCAAACCAATTTGAATGCGAACCAAAATGTGATGGGTTCGTCCACTAATTGTAACACTCAGACTGGCCAGACTTCAGAATCCATACCAGCCAATATGGGTCAAATGCAGGTTAGCTGAAACTATCAAATTGGGTTTGTCATTAGCTGATCAATGTAAATGCATGCACAACAAAGAAAACCCATGTTTGAAAGCTGATAAGGAAGGATTCAAGTTGGTGAAGAAACAAGAAGTATAGATAGAGACCCTTTGGGTTGTTGGTAAAAGTAAAGTAATAAAGTAGGAAAGGTATATAAATGAGGTGTCTAATTGCTCACCCACACAAGATCTCGTTCAGCATAATTGAGTGAGAAGGAACACATCACCATTGGACAAGAGAGTGAGGACCATTCGACCCCATAAAAACGGGGGTTTGCTTTATCCAAAACCTAAATTGAGAAGGTGGGATTGAAACATACCAACCCTACACAACCTCGGTCTAAGCCTACTCTAATAGCCTCTTCCTTTCCTCTATTAGCAAGAAACCCTGGAGATTTGTAGGATTATATTAACAATTTAAAAATAGACATGAATTAGGGCACAGTACTCACAATTTTGGGATCCATTGTCTCAACTGACAATTGGCCTCCTTGTGCGCTACAAAACCATAATTATCCATTCTCCTTACTCTTTGTGGCTGGTCCAAATTGTCACTCCCACTGTCCAAATCGTTGCTCCCACTGATATTGTTCTCTGGCAAGTTGGGCAGATTGACCCTTGATCACTAAACGACAAGCACCCGGCGAGATGCACATCACAGAGGAAAGCTTTCTCGTGATCACTGAACACAAGAACCCAATGAGATGCACAAAAGAAGCTTTCTCATGAAGCTGAAAGGAAAATAGCATGCCACAGTTAGTGTTTTTTGGTGCTTTTATGTTTTTGTTATTTTATTTATTTATATATATTATAAATAATTGTCTTATTATTATTTATATATATTGTTTTATGTTTTAATTAATTAATTAATTCTTTATTTTATTTATTTATTTATATATATATATATATACTATGTTTTATTTATATGTGTTTTATTTTATTTATTTATTTATACTATGTTTTATTTTTTTATATACAAAGACGGGGGTGTATCTATGTGAGTCTTTATGTGTGCAGTGAATCTATGATGATGAGGATGATGATGTCAATGATGATCATGAAATTATCCATGACGCCGATCATAATGATGATGATGATGCGGATGAAGATGAGGATGCTGATTATGAGGATGAAGATGATGCTGATGATGAAGACGAAGATGATGATGATGTGTTGATGTATTTGTAACTTCAAAATGTATTCATCTATGTATCTTATGTATTGTAACCCGATGTTTATTCCGGGATGTATCTATTATGTATTTGAGTCATGTTGTCATGCCCCGATGTTCCGATCGAGAGAATCAATAATGTAAATAAGTCATGTCAAGTCATAGTGGGTAACCCTCCGATTGTGTAAGGGTTAAAGTCCCCACAATTTTGGGGCACTAGGGTTAGTAGACTCTCCAAGTAGAGGTCGGCCCTAGTAGGGTTTTAGTCATGCTGGGATTAGTATAAATAGAGATATGGGATCTCTATTTAGCACACATCACTCACACACTCAAGTGTAGCGCATGGTTGAGGAAGGAAAGACACTGGGGCTAGACAAAAAGAAGATTACTGCTGTCAGGAGTGCATCTTATTGTTTTGGGGTTTTACATCTTGTGTTGATTCTATCTCTAAGGAAGTTGCGGGGTTTACTCCATTTATGGTTTCCCTGATCAAAAAAACTGTGTTCATTGTATCTTGTGTTTGAATGTTGTACTTGTTATTCTCTCAGTAAAGATCCTAACATAATGCTAGCTTAATGTTGAAAAACTAACATGGTATCAAAGCTAACCTGAGAAGAAGACACTCTACAGCTGCGGGAACTAGGGCTTCCTATTTTGTGGATCTTCCTCCACATATTTTCAGCAAAAGTAAGGTAGAATAACTCTCCTCCTTAGGGCGCATCTTTTTGTCGAAGCAGAATCCAATTATGAGATTTTTAAGTCTTGGACCTGTCATTGCTGTCAAAAATTAGGGCTTTTCACAAAAGAGGAATTTTTTAGTGAGCCCAGGCCTGGATTGATATCCTCCCCAAAATCGAAGTTAGGGACAAATTTCAAGGCATTTGAGTGGACAGAGCTCTAGAAAAGCAAAACCCTAATTTTCTCTTGAACCAGCTCTACAGGATTTCAGCTCAAGTTTTGGATCCGACATCTTGAACCTGGTAAGATCTAAAATCTTTTGTATTTCCATTTGAGGTTCTCATTTAAGATGTCTCATCATACCAAGCTTGATGAAAAGCTTGAGGGAGCTAAAAAATTCCAAGCCTGGAAGTATAGGATCTCCTTGGTCCTGGAAGAAAATGAATTAGACTCCTACATTCATGAGGAGGTTCTAGTTCCAGAGGGAGATGAGGAAAAGGCCTTACATAAGAAGAAGATGGTTATGGCAAAGAGGATCATTGCTAATTCTATAAAGGATCACCTTATCCCATAGGTGTCCTCTCTCAAGACATTTTTGTTTATTTTTATTATGTAGTGATTGGAAACTAATACGTGAACTATTCACCTTGCAAACTCAGGAAGCATGGATGCTAGGGGAAGAAGAGGAAGGAGAGGTAGAAGTACTAGGGGACGTGGTACACCACCTCTTTTGCAGCCTTCACCTCCACGTGATCCACCAGCAGTGCAAGAAACGACCCATATACCTGTAGGTGAAGTAATGAATATGATGTGTTCATTCCAGCGGATGTATGAGGCATTGATTAATCGGTTAGACTGAGAGGATAGAGATGCCATAGCACCTGTAGAAGGATCTCAGCAACCGCCGAAGGAAAATGCTCAAAGAGAACTTGAGAAGGTGAAATTTCCAGAATTTTGGGGCGCACCTGATGGCATTGCGGCTGAGGAATGGCTTGAGAACATGTCCATGTGCTTTGCATTACACGATTATACCTCAAACATAAAAGTGTGCATGGCGATATTGCAACTTAAGGGAAGCGCACTGCTATGGTGGAAGACCTTGTTTCCGCAGCTGGGAATTGAAATAACAGAGGTCTCTTGGGAAATATTTGAAGAATTTTTTCGAGAACGTTACCTATCTGAAGAGTTTATTGAAAGGAAATTGAATGAATTCAACTCCTTGAGTCAAAGAGGTCGATCAGTCCCAGAGTATGAAGCTAAATTTATGGAACTATTGAGGTATGCTCCACATTTGAGTATGGAGAAGTTGCGAGTGAATAAATTTGTGTATGGGATCAACTTCAACATCAGGGAAAAAGTACATATTTTGATGCCACGTACCTTGCACGAAGCAGTGCAAAAAGCTATCATAGCTGAGGAAGAGTTTGTAGGAGGTGGGCAGTCACGACCACCTCAATCTTCAAGAGAAGTGGTACAGAAACTGGGAGTACAATCAGCTAGTGCTTCGAGACCACCAACCGGATGCCAAAATTCATTCAAGAGTCCCATAACAGGGAGTCAGAGACATGCACCCGGTGGCCAAAGAAAACCATATAGGCCACCAATGCAGTCGCAATATCAGGGAAGAAATCCAGTAGCGCAACGCCCCCGGTATAGCAGTGGATCTACTTTTACTCAATCGAGTGTCCAAAGGTTAGCCCCAAAAAGGGGGTGTTGGACTTGTGGAGAACCACATTTCCAGGGAGACTGTCCGCAAGCCAATATAGATTCTAGTCAGGGAAATGGATAGAATACAGTTGGAGACTTGGGGAAGGCTCACCGAATCCATGCTGCAGTCAACAACCGCCAGGCAGAACATCAGTCCACCGTGCTAGAGGCAACAGGTAAAATAAATGGTATTAAATTTTCTCTTTTAGTAGACCCAGGAGCAACTGAAAGTTTTATTTCTTATGAAGCATTGTCTAGATGTAAGGTGATGGCAAGCAAGCAAGATGATTTCAATATAGTCAAAATGGCATCGGGGATCACTCAAAGAGTAGGAGAATTGGTCAAGGATTGTGAGGTAGAATTGGGCATGTGTGTTACAAAAGTATCCCTTTATGCTACAACTTTAGGATCCTATGATATTATATTAGGGATGGATTGGTTAGAAACCCATTCAGCTATGTTAGACTGTAAGGAGAAAAAGCTAATATTCATAGATGATTTCGGGCATAAGAGAATCCTAATAGGGACTAGAAGAGGGGTATCATTAAGGTTTATTTCAGCATTGCAATTGAAAAAGAGCATGCGTAAGGGATGTGAGTTGTATGCGGTGGTAGTGATGAATGACAAGAAAGACACTGTCGATGTAAGTCAACGCTCCATACTGTCCCAGTTTGCAGATGTATTCCCTGAAGAATTACTCGGATTACCACCTAAGAGGGAGATTGAGTTCACTATCGAACTTAAGCCAGGAACCGAACCTATATCTAGAGTACCCTATCGTATGACAACACCCGAGTTACAATAATTGCAGATACAACTTCAAGACCTTTTAGATTTAGGTTTCATTCGCCCTAGTATATCACCTTGGGGAGCACCAGTGATATTCGTGAAGAAGAAGGATGGTTCATGGAGACTTTGCATTGATTATCGTCAATTGAACAAAGCAACCATAAGGAATCAATATTTCTTACCAAGAATTGACGATCTGTTTGATCAGATGAAAGGGGCAACAATATTTTCGAAAATAGATCTAAGGTCGGGATACCATCAACTAAGAATCAGAGAAGAAGATGTACCAAAGACTGCATTTAAAACTCGATATGGACATTTCGAGTTTGTTGTAGTACCATTTGGGTTGATGAATGCACCTGGAGTTTTCATGAAGTTGATGAATAATGTATTCAGAGAGTACTTGGATAAATTTGTGCAAGTGTTTTTAGATGATATCCTTATTTACTCAAGGACACAAGAAGAGCATGAAGAGCATTTAAGACTTGTGTTGCAGTGTTTGAGAGAGCGCAAGCTATACACCAAACTATCAAAGTGTTCCTTCTTCCAGCTAGAGATTCATTATTTAGGACATGTTATAACTGGGGATGGTATAGCGGTGGATCTCGCAAATATTGAGGCCATTCTTGAATGGCCAGCACCGAAAAATGTACATGAGGTGCGTAGTTTTATGGGATTAGCGGGGTATTATAGAAGATTTGTAGAAGGATTCTCAAAAATTGCAAGCCCAATTACAAAGTTACAGAAGAAGAACAAGAAGTTCATATGGACAGAACGATGTGAGGAGGCATTCGCAAAGCTTAAGCAGTTGTTGACGATGGCTCCAGTTCTTAAAGTACCCAATATGGATAAAGAATTCTTAGTGTGTACTGATGCATCGAAAGAAGGTCTAGGAGGTGTTTTGATGCAAGAAGGTAGGGTGATAGCTTACTCTTCAAGGAAACTTAGAACTCATGAGGAGAACTATGCAACGCATGATTTAGAGCTTGCCACTGTGGTTTATGCTTTGCGTTTATGGAGACATTATCTGGTAGGAAGGAAATTTGAGTTAAAGACAGATCACCATGGGTTACAATATATTTTCACCCAAAGCGACCTCAATGCTAGACAAAGGAGGTGGTCTGAATTAATGAGTGAGTATGATTTTGAAATATCGTACATCAAGGGGACGATGAATAAGGTAGTGGATGCTCTAAGTCGGAGGCCTCGTATCTTTTCCCTAGTGCCCTTAAAAACAAACTTACAGGAAAAGATATTGAAATTACAATTGGAAGATGAGTGGTATAGAGAGGTTAAGACCGAGTTAGAAAATGAGGAATTGAAAAACCCAAAGTATGAAGGGTATGTGTTTGAGGAAGATGGATTATTGCGATATAAAAAGAGAATTTATGTACCATCCAATGAAGAAGTTCAAAATTTTATCTTGTCAGAAGCTCACAGGGCTGTGTATATGGCACATCCTGGGGATAAGAAGATGTACGTAGATTTAAAACCGTTATTTTATTGGAGTGGAATGAAGAAGGATGTAGTTAGCTTTGTGGCAAGGTGCCTAGAATGTCAATTGGTCAAGGCTGAACATAGGCATCTCGCAGGATTACTACAACCACATGTAATCCCGGAATCAAAATGGGAGGTTATATCAATGGATTTTATTGTTGGGTTACCAATGACAGCAATAAGGCATGGCTCTATTTTTGTGGTCGTAGATACTTTAACTAAGAGTGCGCATTTTATACCTGTAAAGACTACCTATCAAGCACCAGAGATTGCAAGAGTATTCATAAATGAAGTTGTGAGGTTACATGGTGTACCTCGCAAGATAATTTCAGATAGAGGGCTAATATTCACTGGAAGATTTTGGACAAGTTTCCACGCCGCTTTGGGGAAAAGGCTAAATTTTAGTACATCATATCACCCTGAGACGGATGGCCAGACAGAAAGGGTGAACCAAGTCTTGGAAGACATGTTACGTATGTATGTGATGGATCAACAAAAGCGTTGGGAGGAATATCTACCTTTGGTTGAGTTTGCTTACAACAATAGTTATCAAAGCTCTATTAAGATGGATGGCGCCGTTTGAATTCTTATATGGGAGGCCGTGCAGAACCCCGTTGAGTTGGGATCATCTAGAAGATAGAGTCCTTGTAGGACCAGAATTGATTCAAGAGATGGAAGAACAGATGACAACTATTTGTGCACGGTTGAAGGAAGCACAGGATAGACAAAAGAGCTATGCTGATGCACATAGAATCGATAGGAGTTATGAAGTAGGTGATAAAGTATTCCTTCGGGTTAGGCCACAAAAGAGCTCAATTAAATTTGGGAAGGGAGCTAAATTATCACCGCGATTTGTAGGACCTTTTGTGATACTCGAGAAGTTGGGACTGGTTGCCTATCGTCTTGCATTGCCATCATCGTTGATTCGCATGCATAATGTTTTTCATGTTTCTATTTTGTGTCATTATATTTCAGGTCCTTCTCATGTTATAAATTTGAGTAACTTGTAGATATCAGACGATGGGGTCTTGAAGGCTGAAACGATCCGTATACTGGACCAATGAACTCGACAGCTTCGGCGTCGATTAGTCGACCACGTAAAGGTCCAATGGGATAACTACAGTTCTAACTCAGCTACTTGGGAGGATGCATCTGAAATGCACCAGCAGTTTCCTTACTTGTTTTGAAAACTTCAGGATGAATTTTCTTGAAGAAGGGGTGTATGTAGTGCCCCATTTTGTTAGACTCTTTTATTATTCAACTATATTATTATTTGAGGGCATTTTATCACAAATGACCCGATTAAATTTTGAAATATATGTTTTGATCATGTTGATACATTTGGGTACTCATGGATAAATGAGATTTTGTAATGCAACATTGTACTGCCTTGTTGGATCGACTATTTCAAGTGTTAAAATATGTTATGGTTTCAGGGCATTTTGAGTACAAACGGCCCGGTTTAATACGATGAATTAAAATGACTTATATATGTATTGATTGTTGTGTCACAATGATTGCTTATGAATGAATGGACATTGGTAGATAGATTTATATAATGTGATATGATTGATCTTAAAATGTGCAAATGAAATATATGAACAATTTTCATTTCTTATGATATATTGGTAGATGCTTTAACAGTTTTCTAGTGTGACAGGGACCCAACTGCGCAATGACACAAGGTGGTGTCAATGCCACATGAATTTCAGTTTTGAGTATAAACAGAATATCAAGTGATATAATTTATTTTAATGATATTTTGATTAAATTGTGTAGTGCGATTAATGCACATGGTTTTCATGTGTGCATGCACATGATCTTGGTTCCCAATTGATCCACAAAGGATGATGGGGTTGCACGAAAGAAAGTACCGGTATGGTTAGCACATATTTTCCATGTGGTAGGTTGAAAAGCGAGAGAGGCTTTTACCTACAAGGGGCATGCTACTGTGAGGGTAGGCCACAGACTCGGTCACTCACGAGGATTAACTGAGGGGCACGCAATGAGGTGTTGGCCTTATTCCTCAGTAACCATGAGTCTCTCTACAACGTGGATTGGATTGAGTTAACGTGGTCTCAGCCATCACACCAACTCCCCACCACGGAAAGTGGGATATTTGAAGGGCATGAAGACAATCATGGCACCCTTGATATCACCTGGAGAAACAAAAGAAATTATTAAACTATAAGATTGTAAATAATTAATAACTAAACGATAAACTTATGACTTGAAAATAAAGTAATGGAAAGTGCAACCTTATGAAATAAAAAAAAAAATATAATGAAAATAAAAAGAAATCATGATAAACAAAATAAAAGAAGATTCTAAATATTAACACATTGCACACACAAAAATAGCAAATCAAAATAAAAAATCTAGGAATGAAATTTAGGAATAGTTAAGTAAAGAAATCCTAAATTAGAAGATTGGATAAATGCATATGACATTACATAAATGCATATGACATTACATAAATGCATATGACAAAAGATCCGTTGAAATAAACAAAAATGAATTCAAATAAGAATAAAAATAATAACAATAATAATAATTTTACATTATGAAAACGATATAAATAAAGGGGTAGGGTTTGAGAGGCTTTTTTTTACCCTAATGTTGGACGGATGAGAGAATGCAGAAGTGGATGGTGGCTGTAGGGAGTTTGGTTTATCAGGTGTGAAGGGGGTTGGGAGGCCCTGAGTGATTCTACACACTTTGATCATGCTTGGATACTTCTTCCGGCAACCCCATTCAGCTCGGGGGTCCTTGGGGAAAGAGAGTACCCATTGGAATGGTAGAGAGGTCAACCGGTGGATATCTGGTGATTGAGAACTGATCAACGTTCGTGGGAGCTTGACAAAGTTCGTGGTGCGGCAACCTCAGAAAGAACAAGCCTGCACAAAGAAATTCAGATTTTTATGGATTGTTAGAAATTGTTGTACTTTATTTAGATCTGTGTTATATTTTATTATGAGATCTAGATTCAGAAATTGTTGTATTTTATTTAGATCTGTGTTATATTTTATTATGAGATATGGATTCAGAAATTGTTGTATTTTATTTAGATCTCTGTTATATTCCTGCATGTTGCTTAAAGTGGAGAATGCATTTATGCCAGTAATTTTTATGAGATCTGGATCTGTAATTTAATTGTAGATCTGTGTTTTCCTTTTTGGCATAAAAAAAACAATGATGAAACAACAATGATGGAATTGTTATGGGTTGGTGCGGTTTATCCGATTGTTACTTCACTATGGATTTTGATTTGAGATCATTGTGTAATTTATGTAAGTATAGAACCACTATTTTTTTATACTCTTGGTGGATTCGACCATTTAGGAACGCTCTGAACTATCCCGCGATTTTATTGAGCACCGATCCAAGAAAAACCGGTTGCATTTGATTTACATTGGAATACTACTAACACAATTTAATCCCTCTCCGCGTTTCAATTGTTTAAACGATGTAGCTACGGAATTTCCTTTTTATCCCATCACAGTTTGCTAGGACCCACAGTGTTATTTATTCCTTGGACCACGATTTGACCAAGAATGTGTAGGTCTCGGGACACTAGCCACAAGGAATGGTAAACTGATCCATAAATCGCGATTCTCTTCATCTCTGATTGCATTGGGTAGATATGGATTGGCTAAAAATGTTGGGTCATATGACTCAGATCATATGTGAAACTCTCTATCGGTGTTGTGCAGATCTTGAATTTCCTTGTCCTTAAACTTTCCTGATATATATTCAACTCCCAGCCATGTTTCATTTCCAATCATCCATCTCTTTATGGGATTTGGAAGTTGTTTTATATCTGAGCGTTATTTGCTTGAGCTGAGAGTGTATTCCATTAATCTGGGTCTAAGCTCTCTCGTTGTTTTGAAAACTACGATTTTCATTTTTTTTTTGGGTATGTTATTTTGACATTATCTTTTGTGGTTCTAAATTTATTATCCTTATGCCAAGTCTGTGATTTGCTTTTATATCTATGTGTATGGTTCGAACCTGAATCCAAGCGTTATGAATTCTTTTGGTTGAGTTTGATTTCCATACATGAATCTGAAGTATTTTTGTTGAAATATTACCTCTACATGCTGAATAGATAACTACTTGCTTTTTAAGACTCAGATCCAAAAATTTTGGGCCATGATTTACCTCTACAAGTCGCTGAAAGGGAAATGAATATTTTAAAGCCATAGTTTGGAAATTTTATTACCCCTTGCGTTGATGTTTCTGGACGTGAAATGAATACAAGTCACTAAAAGGGGAATGAATATATGAAAATCCTAAATTTATAGAAACTCATATGGACTCTTCATTATTTTAATAGGTTCACAAATTTCAACAATGCGACCTGCGATATAGACTCTATCGCGCCTGTCTTCCAATTCTTGGCTGAAGAATTGCTTACTGAGTTTAATTTTTATCTCATTCATTTTCTGAATAATAAGATACGAATAGGAGGTGCTTCCTGTGTTTTGAATTAGTGCCGGAGTAGTTTTGTTTGTGCTTCAAAATCTTTAACTTATATTTGATAACTTGGAATATGTATAAGTTATGAAACTTGGAATATTTAACTTTTCAAAATCTTAGCTTCGTACCTCAATGACTTGGCCTTACTTTATTTTATAAAGGAAACATCTCCTTGGTTCCACATTCTTATATGGATGATCTTGATAGGCTCTAAGCACATGTTTCCTCTGACACACTTTACCCACACTTTTCCACTTACGACTTCTTTAGTATCATCGAAAACATAAATGACTGGGTAAAATATCTAGTGATTGATGGGCATATCTCACATCTCTCCATGAGTCACGTAGTATGTTCCCACCTTTAAAAAAAAATACCTTAGGCTTAGAAACAACCAAGATTCCCTATATGTTAGTACTTGCACCGTAGTATCTTAAAGAAGCTTAAACCTTTGACTTTTCCCATCCAAGAAGTATAAGAAACCAAAGAAAAAGTGTATACATAACACATTCATACTACATGTTTAGATCAATCCATAGAGGCATTTTATATAATAACCAAGTGTATCTAGTTCCCTTGAAGTCAAGAATACGAGATCCACATAGTTTAGTAAAGGTGCAAAACATAGTCCTTAATTTATTGTTCTATGTACCAATTGGTTGCTTTGTTATAAATGCCTGACTAGTTAGACATTGAGTTGATCATTCAATTGGTATTTTTTTTTTCAAAAACAAAAAAAAAATGTGTATTTTCCTTGTTAATAGACGTTGGGATGACAAGGGGCGTTACACTCAATATAATTTTTATAAGAAAAGCGTGCACGAGAACTAACACGTGCTATGTGTCGATTCATTCCCACATCAATCCCCAATAGAGAATATTATAAGTTGTTTCCTATAACAATTCTCTCTTCTAGACTAATATGAGAAGTCATCTCCATCTGTAGTCATAAAATAACAAGTCTTTGTGGCTGAGGAACCAAAGGAGGTGCAGCCTTAGGAAAAAATGGATCTCGAAAGGCTCCTTCTTTTTCATACGTTCTACCTTTTCCAATCCCATAAAATTTGGATGGAGAATCTATGTAATCTCGCTTCATGTTTAAAAAAACTATGCATAAAAAAATCTCACAAAATAATGTTGCACTTCATCATTCCATGGGAGTATAGCATAGGATACCAAGAATCTATCATAGATATGGTGTGCAATATCAGGGTGCCTGAAATATTGCACCTTTAATATCTTTTGATTTGTTCCTTATTTAAAATTAAACATTGAAATGGAATCTTCTTTTGATACCATCTTTTCTATATCAACCCACTTATAATGACCCATCACCTAATCCTTCCGCATTCACATCAAGTGAATAAAACAATCTGTTGTTAGCCCAATACTTCTATAGTAATTAATGAACTTGCCTAAATGTTCCAAAAGTATTTGTAAACTTTGTTGACTCTCAGTTGGGAGTTCCAAGTTAGAAAGATCATCCCACAATGTTTTATGGTGGGATGTGCATTTTTCAAGGATGAGAAAAAAATTATCATTTTCACAAGGAATAGCATCGGTATATCTAACGGATAAATGTTCATGGGCTTACAACCATCCTCATGTTTGAATGTAACCCTTAATCAACCTTGACTCTTTCGTCGAGCATTTGCATGACCTTACTCTTGGTCCCTTGTATCATCCTTAGCATCTCCACCCCTTTCATCATCACCCTCGTTTTCTCCAAATGCATCATCGCCTTCAAAGACATCCCTTACATCATCACCCTCATTTTCTCTGAATGCATCATCGTAACCCTTAGCAGAACCATGATCCTATACAAACACATGTGACCATGTATAATTTGGCATATAAAGACACAAGCATATATATACACATGCAAATTTGTAATTTATTTAAATAAATTTTATATATACACCATATTACTGATAAAATGTGGTTGGTTTATCAGTTGTTCTCTCAAATGACAACCAAAATAGGAAAATTAGTCACGAGATGAATCAGATAGACGACAAGATACATATGGTTTCCAACTCTCACGAGAAAATCTATTTCGTGGTCTCTATATAAAGAAAAGTGCGAACAATTAGTAAAATCAATGAACAAAATTTGAAACAAATGTAAACATGCATGCATAGTCAAAATTTTGCGTGTGCACAAAATTTAAACATGTACCATTGTCTTGATAGAATACACTGGAATCTCTAAATGTATTGGACCATCTTTGAGAGTGAAGATTTGAAGGTGTTTCACTAGATGTATGTGTTGCATTAGGCGTTCTCGTCTCATTATATGTCCTAATACATCTTTGACTCAAAGAATGAGTCAACGTGTCATCTCGATCCATATCTAGTATATCTCCTATAAACATGAAGACAAGAATCGATGAACTAATGCACATCACAATATACAAAGTTATTAATATTTCCAAACCATGTATACACATATGCAAATTTATAATTTATTTAAATAAATTATATATATATACAACATATTATTGATACGATGTGGTTGGTTTATGGGTTGTTCTCTCAAATGAAAACCAAAAGAGGGAAATCGGTCATGACCAGATACATATGCTTTCCAACTCTCACGAGATAATCTATTATGTAGTCTCTCTAGGAATAAAAGTGCTAACAATTAGTAAAATCAGTGAACATGATTTTAAAAGATATAAATATGCATACATACTCAAAATTTTGCATTTGCATAAATTTTAAACATGTCAATGTCTCGATATAATACATTGGAATCTCCATATGTATCGGACCATCTTTGAGAGAGAACATTCGAAGGTGTTTAATTGGACATACTCGTCTCAGTAGATGTTTAATGCATATTTGACTCAAAGAATGAGTCAATTCTTCATCTCGATCCATATCTAGTATATCTCCTATAAACATGAAGACAAGCATAAATGAACTAATAAACATCACAATATTACAAAGTTATTAATATTTCCAAACCATAACATGTTGAAAAATTAAACAATATTGAGAGAGGGGGCTGAATTAGTATTGATAACTTTTAACAATTAAAAACCACTTTTAAAAATAATCATTAACACACATAATCAACAAGAAACATAGAACACAAGTTTTATTATGGAAACCCAATTGGATAAACCACCAATACTTCGTATTATTGCAAAATTTTATTTACAAATAGTTTATGTCTGCTTCTACAGACAAGGATGGTATGAAACCCTATTTACCAACAACTAATGGAAAGAGGATATGACCCCCTGTTTTTATTAGCTGCTACTGAAAGAATGATACTAAACCCTATTTACCAGCTACTACAGGAAGGAGGCTACAACCCGCTACAGGCCTGATGCTTTCCCTAGCTCCACCCTACCATACTCTAATGTTTTAAATGATATTTAGATCTGCTTTATGATTTTTGTCTCTGGTCCTGCTTTGGTCTCTATCTGCTACAGTTGCATTAAACTGTACTGACTAGATAATTTCTCTCACTCATCATTATGTCTATAAATACCCTCTAACATGTTTTCTATTATTGTATCTCTTCACTCTTGTTCCTTTTTCTTCTTAGACCGTGCCTCTTCATGAAGAATAAATTCTTCATTCTATCAATTATTTGACCTTGTTTAGGTTTATCAGTCATACCTTTCTGCAATGCAATTTTACCAGAATTGCCTCTCCGCAATGATAATTCTTATGAATTTTCCTTTCTTCCTTCTGCATTCCGTAGGGAGGACTCTGGGTTGCAAAAACCCATTTAATTTATATTTTCTTTTTCTCCTTCCACCTTCCTCCTTCTGCATTCCGCAGGGCGGACTCTGGGTTATGGAAACCCATATTACTTTATATTTTCTTTTTCACCTTTTGCATTCTGCAGGGCAGACTTCGGGTTTCAAAAACCTAGTGGAAACACAGATTACTTTATATTTTATTTTTATCCTTCTGCCTTTCGCATTCCACATGGTAGACTCTAGGTTATGGAAACCCATATTACTTTATATTTTCTTTTTTTCCTTCCACTTTCCGCCTTCCTTATTGCGGATCATTTTTGGATGCTCTCCTAAACGTGGATTCATGATCATTGTCGATATTTTTCCTCTTGCATCTATCCTCTGCCTCTTGTATCATGTTCAGTGTTTTTTTTCCATTCTTGAACTCGTATCGATCCTCTACCTCTTGCATCATGTTCAGTGATTTTTGTCATTGCTGAACTCCTTTGGCATCAATTGACAACTTATTTTCAACACAACAATCATCCACAAACATTTTGGGGGATGTTATATACATTATATGTCAACTTTTTGGGTTTCAAATGTGATAGTGTACCCCTCCCATGTGATGTAACACTCATTTTTTTGGTGTATGCGATATTCATTGCAATTGGATTTATGGTATATTTCAAATCCGATATCATAGAAATATGCCCTTCTTACGTGACATGAAAATCATGGGTTGAATCAATAACATATCAATGAAAGAGAAGATAAGTTTTGAGCTCTTAATTGAATAAAATTATAGTCACATTATTATTAATTTCAAGGAATATATATAGTAGTGACATGTGGTTAGGCCAACACAACTGTTTTAAAATTTTTATGGGATTTGTTTACCCAACAAGCTGGATGGAATTGGTACTGTAACATTATAGTTTTAGGTCAAGAGATAAAGAGAGAGGAGACTGGAGCACATGAAGAGAAAAATAAACAAATAGTAAAACATTGCAACTACTATGATTGTAAGGAATCAACATCAAACTTTATGAACATCCCCAAACATTACCATCATCTTGCATCTAGACAAACTTAATCAGGGGCTTAAGACATATCAATAGGTAATCCCATGAACTTCATTAGGTTCAGATTCAAAACATATATTATGGGAAAAAGGAATAGTGCTTGGCTTAGGATCTATCATACTCCAAGTCAATCCTTCCTTAGTGACAAGAGTAAAAAAATATCCCTCCATGATTCATGAATGTTGATATTATGAAACTAGTAAATGGACTGAATGAATTGGTGGGTGTGGGGGGGGGGGGGGGGTCTTCCTGGTGTGTTCAACTAAGAAAATACCTTGCTGTTTATATGGAAATGTATTTAAGTGGGGTCAGGAAAGATGAAGTGGCCTCGCCATCCATGTAAGCACCCTCTCTCTTTTTAGGGTTGAAACTTATAATTATATCAATTTAATTACCTCTACAAATGTGCATAGAAAGGTTTCCTATTTTCTTTTTGGATATTTGATAGTAGCATGGCCAATATGGAAGTGGAATATTCCTCCAAATCAGGAGATTGTTCCCTTGGAGACTGGAGGTAAGATTGCTATGCAGTTTAGCCTATGGAAATATTTTTAGGACACAAATGACCAATTAAATATATTTATTGTTTGTGCCCATCTTTTTGATGTGAATTTGGTTCTTCCACATGTTTCCCCATTTATTTATTTCGAACAAGACATTCTCATCCAAAGGATTTTCTTTTTAAGGGTATAATATATCACCCAGTTACACACCATATGATATGACACAATGTAATATCCTTTACCTTTATCTGATCAATAATCCCTATGATCCCTCTCCCATCAATATATATAAATAAATGGATGAATTATTAACTTAACTTAATAATTAAGGTATGAAGCTCTTGAATGAAGGTAAAGGGCGCTAGACTAAAGTTGTTAGTCCGACATGGTTTGTTAAGATCCTGGTCAACCAGAGTCACAAAAAGAGAATTTTGACTTTACGATTCCATGGAGAAGGGAAATGGTATTTACAGGATATTATTTTAATCTAAGTATGGTTAATTTTTTGAATGGAGAAAATGGTTGGTTTGAACCTTCATGGAGTGTTCTCCATATTAACAAATGATCACAGATGAGGTAGGGTACGGTTGTAAATGGATTACCTCTAGTTATCTTTCCAAGTAGAGAGCGCATTTTCTGTATGACAATAACACTAGGCATACACAGGAAGGCCAGAGTGCAACACCAAAAAGACTGAATAACTAAGTTTTATTCATAAAAATAAAATGAAATTGGCACTAGATAATTTTCATAAAAAAATTCATAAAACTTAAAATAAAATACAGTCTATGATAATGCTGAGACAAGCTGATACATGCTATGATAATGCAGAGACATACTATGATAATGCAGAGACAAGCAGATACAAGCTATGATAATGTAGAGATAGGTTATGATAATTCAGATACAAGCAGATACATGTTATTCCCTCATAACGTGGGGGAATAGTTTCCTTGCCGAATGGTGAACTGAGGAATGACTCATGGTTTATTTAACAAAAAAACTCCTTCATTTCCCATAGAGTGGTAACTGGTATATTGTCCTTATTCCCTTATTATGTTATGCTTATCTATATTCCAATGAAATTCAAAGGAACTGCAGTAATTATTAACTTGATGTCAGGTCTCAAATATTGCAATCAACAAGAGGGGACTTCTAACTTAACCCCTGGGAAATGCAGGTTGCAGATGCTAATGGAAGAGATTGATCTCTGGAGGTTAGTTGAAAGAAAGGCTATAGTTCCTACCAATCCCAGATAGTTTAATCAGTATGACAAGAAAGTTTCTAAGGCCATGTTCCCACTAAAATTATTCACAAGCCAAGCCCACCATACTAGCAGCATCTAACCTACCAAAATACATCACACCAAGATGCATATACAATAAGGTGGTGTTATATACATTGATTCAACTTCGAATTCCGTATCTATATGGCCACTGAAAATTGCTGAAATTGAAATTTTCAATTGTTTCATTGCACATCATTTCATTTTTTTAAAATTTTTTTTAACAAAAAATATACTTACTCAATAATAATAAATTAATGTACTTTAACTAATCACACAACCACCAATTATTTCCATACATTACTAAGCATCTAATCAAAATCCAAAACACTGCAATAAAAATAAAATTATCTTTGATGCTTAAAAATAAATCTATGGGACTTACCTGTAGAGATGATCATTAATCATCTACACAGAAACAGATCCACAGACCAAGAAGGTATCCAAAGGAAAACACACTGACAAAACACAACTCCATAGGGGAGACACAAATCCACCACACATAGATACACAAACTAGAAAGAGGTCCACAGATTGAGTACGACTCCTCATGGTAGACCTGGCTCCACCACAACAACTCGTCAACAACTTCACTACACCATAAATGGCTCCATGACACCACGAGACCAAGCAAGGATATAGGATATATAGGTATCCATAGGGAAAAAATAGGGCACACACGGCTCAACCACAAGAAATCATCACCGGCTCCACCACACCACCATACCAAGCAAGGCTCCAAGATATGTAGGGCTCCACAGGAAATACACATGGAAGACATGACTCCATCACAACAACTCATCAACGAATCCACCACACCAACATAATGAGCAGGGAACCAACAAATTGAGTAGAGAGTCAAAGACTTTCCATAACAAAAAAACAATGTCTAAAGCAATAAATAATGGTGTTCTGTTAATACATATAAAATGGTTTTCGACCGAAAACCTAGATACCAAACGTTATTTTCCCGGTCTTCCGTGTAGAGTGTGCATTACACAACATATCGTTAACTTTTTGGTCGAACAAGTTTTTCGGCTGAAAGTTAGTTCTATCTTTTCGGCCAAAAACATAAATTAGTTCAGTCAAAAGGTTATGGAATATGGATTCGGAAAAACCATTCTAACCGAACAGAAACTAAGATTAACGATTTCACCCATTCATATTTACAAATTATTTTATGTTGTACTCATGTTCATCATAATCATGTTTTAGTGTTTCAGTTATGTCATCTTGGCACGTTACTAAATGGTTATGGTTAATTGTGGTTAAATTTGTTAATGAAATTATAATTTTTTGTAGGAGTTTTGTCTCAATACAATGTGGACCTCATACATATGTTATATTAATAATGGGTTTGTCGCACTTTGAACGTATCATAATGTTCAAAATTGTAACACCCCATATTTTTACTAGGCATGTTTTCCATCATACATACTGCACTTTATTTTGCTTATTATCTGTTGGACTCAGCTAGACTAAGTAAACTATAGTTTGACATGTTAGACATAATTATATGTTACTACTATTTTGATGATGTTACTTTGCTTATGTTGATACTATGAGTATGATGTGATGATGTTACCATTCTTATGAAATTTTACTATGATTATATGATTATGATGTTGTAGTTATCATGAGATTCCTTTCTTTCATAATGAAAACGTATGTTTATTTATCGTCCTTAATGAAATATTATATATATGATGTGGTACATGGATATCAACCCATGATGTGATCGATTTGATGATTTTATGTGATGAAATGAAAGGATACTGATGATATGGATCAATTGATGATCGAAGAGAGATATTTGTTAGAAATGTATGGTTTCAAAATACCGATCCACAAAACAAAAGGCTATGAGATAGCCAGATACTTGATATGATATGAGGAATAAATTCATGTTAATAAATAAATCTTATCAATCGATAGGATAATACGATGACACAAACCGATAATATCAATAACAACATAGTGTGATTTTGACAAGGTGTAGACCCAGTATGTTGAGAGGGATGGAGGTATTTCCCACCTTATGAAACCTGAGGTTTTGGGAGGGTTGGGTTGAGTCACGCGCCCCTAGACATGTGATCATGATGACCATATGCTTGCTAGGAGGGGTTGGTTCTGCTATTTAGCTGACACTAACACTCTTAGTTTCTATATGGGTCCGGGTGGGTGAAACCATCACCACATCTGTACTAGCTGAGGAAGGGTAGGGAATATGCGGAAGTAGGATATGATGGAAGGATGTGTTAGCTAGTACTGTGGGGGATTGGGGGTTCTATGACAATATGTAGTGGTATTAGGTATCCCCCCTTAATTCAACTGATTAATTGATTACTGTAAATCTAAGTATAATGACACAAAATTTTGATTATGTAAACCATTAGATAACTCATAATGATATATTGATTATGTTAAAGAATCTATGAATAATATGTATGCATTGTTATTGTTAATTAGTAGATATTCATAGGCAGGATATGGTTACTTATAGTACATATGTAAAATGTGCATGCTTTGGCCATGCATGCAGACTTTGCATATATACACTAGTATCGTTATACAATTGATTACAACATTAAATAATTGTGTTTCTTCCAAAATAGTAAGTTATTATACATTGATAATGGAAGTTACTAGTCATTTAGTGTTCCTTAAATTGTATGCGAGCGCTATAATAAATGATTTAATAAAGTGTCATGAGTTGAAATTATTGTCCTAAGTTGTTGTAAGTAAACGCGAACATTGTTCCATAATCGATAGTAGAATTGTACTATTAAATTATTAATTACAATTAGTTTTACACTTAAGGATACTTGTATATGAGTGTAAGAGTACTATGTTGGTAATAGGACATTTAAAAACTAAACAAAGAAGTAATTAATGTTTATTATTATTATTATTACTATTTATTCAATAATTAATATTGTAATTTTTAAACTGTTGTGAAATGAGTAATTTCATTATGCTAGTTAAATTATTTATTTAAATATATGGATTATTCTTCCTCCATAGATAAGTGGAAAATTATTATTAGTTTAAAAATATTGGGAGTGAATTGTACAAATCGAATAATATTATATTAATATTATATGAATATTTAAACAAATTTGGAAATCAGAACATTCTTGTCAAATCTAATTTTGATTAAGTAATCAAGACATTGGAATTTTCGTTATGTTAAGTCATGCTTATTAATAATTATTCTATCCTAAAAAATTTTAAACATAAGTGGTAAATGGATATGTCAATTAAGAAGATTTAAGCCCCGAAAAAAATAGTGGTGATTCATAAGAATTAATAAATAATTGGAGTCATCCTGAGAGAACTAACTTAATGAACATTATTGTTTGAACTAGTACTCGAGAGAGAAACAAGATCTGATAAACATATTAAATATTAAATTGCCTTCAATAACAGAGAGGGAATTAACAGGTTTGGGTATTGAGAAGATAGAGGGAATATGTTGTATTAATGTTGAATGAAGCATAAGGAGTTCAGTATATAGGAAAGGTTGGAGGGAGTAGTTGGAGATCAATGATATTGGCTTTTCGACAAAAAGAAAAATTGAAAGGGAAGAGGGAAACCTTGTTGAAAAGATGAAGGGAAAAAATCTTGTTCGATAACCAAAACAAGGAATTTGTTATTGGAATTATCATTTTGTGGGATCGAGGGCTAGGAATTCTATGGATTTCTTATGCCCAACATGATCAAAGCTGGTCGGCAGGGTGGTTAATTCAATCAGTTGCTAAGTAATAAGGAGGCTAAGTTGGAAAAGTTAACTAGATTAAAGGAGGTCATATACCATCTACTAACAACAGGTATTCTTCTTCTTATTTATTGATTTATTGTATTCTTATTTATATTGAAATATACACAAAAATATCCAGATATTTTATTTAAAATTTCTTTTTTTTTACATGTGTATGTATGATAAAAATGATAAGAATAAGAAAATGAATGTACTTGAATATACTATCAAAAATTACATTTAAACAACATAGAAATGATCATAAATTAGATTAAAACAACTTTGATTTTTATTGAAATTTATCGAAAATAGCTCAGAATGAACTTAATACATAGAAAAGTTAGCTAAGAAGTGACTTAGTGCCTTAATGTAAACCAGAGCACTACAAAAATGTAAATCAATTTTTTATTACAAGCACATATCAAAATATTCAAATTAATGATAAAATCAATGTTTAAGATTGTTTTTGCACTTTTAACCATGTTTCTAAAAAAAATATTAAACATAAGTAATTTTTTGTTTTCATAAATGTCTCATTAAAATTAGGAAGGCCACAAAATCATTTGGGAACCATGGCTTACTTAACTTACAAGATAATATTTTATCTATTGAGTTCTATGGGCTATGGTAATGATTACAGTTTACATTCTAGTAGCCTGAACGCTTCAAACATTACATGTAACCAAGGTGAGTTAAATCCTTTGTTTATCTTAATTTAAATAATGTTTTAATTTATGGATATACTAATCCTATTTGCATCCCTCTTGTTGTAGGTTAAAAATAGAGGCATTACCCTCCCACACCTTGAAAAAGACCTCGATCCAAATATGGTCTAGAAAGGAGGTGGGAATCGAAGGAAATGATTTTCTTTTTAAACATTGTTTTCACTTTGGAGTATGATGGTTTTCAAAACTTGGTAAAGTTTTAAAAGTCTCATTTTATCACTTATTTTATAAGTGGCTTGTTGGCCCCTTGTTTATCCCTTTTACCGGATTTTATAGCAAGTTAGCTAAGGTCAAGTTTCTCCAACTCATTAAAAATCCATACTTTGTGTATTGTAAAAGATACGTGTTTACTACTAGGAAAATATTAATATTTTTAATAATTTTGCATTATTTGGAATAAAAGATACGTGTCTACTACTAGGAAAACATTAATTATTTATTATTTGGAATATTTTTTTTTATATTTTGACAATAAAGTAAAAATTGATGCAATGAATTATTATTATTATTGAATAATTAAAATACTGAGAGGAAACATAACTAATGTAATAGTTAAAAGAGTGTTTTCTCACCCACAAGGGGAAATAAAAAATGACAAAAGATGTTGAGTGAGAACTCAAGTGATGCAATAGGCATCTTCTCCAAAATTAGGTCAAGACTTCTTGTCGAGTGCTAAAGAGTAGGAGGCTCATAAATGACAAAGTTTAAGGAAAAATACTATAAAATAGTATGTCTGTCAAATAAGAAGGAGGCTAGAGATGGATGGGGAAATAATATATTGATGCAAAGAGATGTCACACTGATCAGATTTTGTTCTTGTGGTTCAACAAACATGATCGATGGTTCTTGAGTGAGTATGTTTTGGCTGCTCTGGAAGTTGGTTGGGAGGAACGATAGCTTCAGTTATGTTTTCATGATAGTGGTGACAGGTTCCTTACTAAATTTATTAATTGTTTAGTACTGCTAATTATACTATGAGCATAGATTTGAATTCTAAACGCATTTTAAACTAAGAATTTTACTATGCGTCTATTTCTAATCTTTTTATTTCTCTCAATAATATGTTCTTAGTATAAGCTGTTATTTATTATTTTCTCATGTACATAATGTAGAAAAATGTAGATCTCTTATTTATGTAGAAATTTTAATGGTAAATA
>LPNX010556357.1:32292-58135 GCA_001517045.1 Pseudotsuga menziesii
AACAAATCAAACCATAATAAACTCAAAGACTTAAATATCACCTTGGCGAGGCTACAACAAAGTCATCGTCATAAATGGAGACCACATCAAACAAAAGATACGCGCTATCATCCAACAACAACAGGTCTAGTTAAAAATTATCCTTGTAATCAAATCAATAGTATGTTAAGACAAATATGGATGTACTATGACCAATACATTCATGTTGCGACAAATAATGAATAATAAATCATAAACAAGTTTTTTATTATTATAGAAATACAGGTATGTGACAGAATGGTATGAGAGCATGGTTTCAACCCTGGTCCTGAATGAGCCCAACACTCGAATTGATAGAAACATAAAACTAATTCTATTTTAATGGTTTGATTCTTTTGCAAACAGGAAGAGAAGAATAACCTTGTTTTGTAGGAATCATGGAAGATGTGGGAATGTCCATTGAAGAAGAATCACACCCTAAGGATCTAATTAAAAATGAAGAAAGTAACATTAGAGAGAGTGAAATATGGGTAAATTTGAATGAAAGTAGGAATGGTAACCCATTTTAACTCCTACAAACCATAAAATACTTAAGAGCAGAGCTAAAACAAGTTCAGGAAGATAAAGAATGTATTTTAAAAGCATAGGAAGAGTTAAATAATGTTTTGATGACTAAACTGCGCAGTAATGAAAAAGAGAAAAATAAAGAACCTAATTTTAACATGGCAATATCTACACCTTATAGATGTAAGCTAAGAAAATTGGAATTTTCTAAACATGAGACTCAATCTTCAAGCGAAGAATCAGCTAAACATAATACTGAAAAATATAAAGATTCTAGTGAGAGTAGTGATACTAAGTAGAAGAAAAAGAAATAAGAATCATATGAAGAAATTTCTACTGAATTCAAAAATATTAAACCTCCTATGTTTAATGGAGAAATTGAAAAAGGATAAGAAGTCAAAGCTTGTCTATTTGGAATGGAAAAGTACTTCTAGATTTTTAACTATTCAGATGAATTAAAAGAAAAAACGATAATTTATAACTTAACACAAAAATCTGATATCTGGTGGCAAGACATAAAGAAAGTAAAAGGCATTAAAGAACATTGTGTAACGTGGAAAACCTTTAAGAATTATTTCAAACGAAAATATTTATTAGAACAATTTTACGAGGAAAAAGCTAAATAATTCTACGAATTACAATTAGGTACCATGACCATGAAAGAACTTTGAAGAAAATTATTAATTTTATTACGTTATGTTCCTTATATTACTGATGAGAAACAAAAAATACAACATTTCCTCAGTTATTTAACTCTTATGTTCAATGAGAGAATTGAATATGATAATCCAAAAACTCTGGAAGAGGAAATGAGAAAAAGCAAACTTCTGCTATGATCAAAATAAAAACAAACAAGAGAACATAGCTAACTGGAAAAAAAAGATGCGAGAACTTGGAACAGAAAAATAAAGGTACAAGGTTTTATAAGAACGCCATTAATAATTATCAGGGATACCAAGAGAATAATTATAAAAATTTTAAATTGTAGAATCCTGTAGCAGCAAAGGAAAGGGAAACACCCACTACCTTTAATACAAATACTGCACCAAGGGAACCTATAAAATGCTAAGAATGTGGTGAGCCACATTACATTGAAGATCACCCCTTAAGAAATAAAATGTTAATAATTCCCATTGAATTCAAGAAGCTACTATAGTGGGGGATATATCAAGAAGCATGCCCATAATCAATGCAGCATTGGAGAGTCGACAAGCAGATCATCAAACGTCTATGGTCTAAATTGAAGATATGATAAAAGACAAACCCATTTCCATATTGATTGATACAGGTGCAAGTCGAAGTCATGTATCACTTAGATTTATAGAACTATAAAGGTTACAACAAGATAATTTTGAAAAATCTTAGTTAGTACAAATTGCTACAGACACAAAGCAAAACGTCACTAGTTTCGTGAAAAAGTGTGAATTTACTATGAATGACTTAAAAACACGTTCTAGTTTAAATGTTTTACCTTTAGGGTCTTATGATTTTCTGATAGGATTGACTAGTTAGAGAAAGATAGACTTATTTTAAACTCTTATGATAAAACATTCTCATGCTTGGCTGAGAAAGGTAATAATATTGTTGTAAAAAGAATTCCCAGGAAAGTTACCATAAGAGAAATATCAACCTTACAAATGAAAAAATCAATTCGTAAATAATGGAAAGTTTTTGTATTTTACGTAATGGATGACAAATATAAAAATAATCAACTTAAAATAGAATACATATCAATTTTAAAAGAGTTTAAAGATATATTTCCGGAAGAAATTCTTGGACTATCTCTGAAAAGATATATAGATTTTATGATCGATTTGGTATTGGGGGTGGTACCAGCATCAAAGTATCCTTGTCAAATGAATATATTAGATCTTACTAAATTAAAATCACAAATAAAAGAACTAATTGATAAAAAATATATTAAACCTAGTGTTTCCCTTGGGCAGCACCGGTTTTATTTGTAAAGAAAAAGGATGGCACTCTAATATTGTGTATAGATTATAGATATTCAAACAAAATGAAAATAAAAAATCTATATCCTTTTGCTCAGATTGACGATCCATTTGATCAATTTTTAGTGGAATCAATGCTTTCAAAAATATATTTAAGATATGGATGCCATCAATTACGGATGAAGGACGAGGACAAATTTAAGACTGCTTTTAGAACCATATATGATCATTATGAGATTGTTGTAATGTCATTTGGGTTAACAAACACCCCAATAACTTTTATGTGTTTCATGAATAGTATATTAAGTAAATACTTAGATAAATTCGTACCCGTATTTATCGACGACATATTAATCTATTATAAAAATAAACAAGAGCATGAAGAACACCTAGAAATAATATTGCAAGTGTTAAGGGAACAACAACTATGTGCTAAGTTTAGCAAGTGTGACTTAGTTAAAGGCGGAATTTAGTATCTAGAGCATGTGGTGTCTAAGGACAAGATATCAGTGGATCTTGATAAGATTAAGGCTATCACTAGATGGCATGTTCAAAAGAATGTAACCGATATAAGTTCATTCATGGGGATTACTGGATACTACCGAAAATTCATTGAAGAATTTTCTAAGATAACATACCCTATAAATTCATTACAAAAGAAAGGTAAGAAATTTGATAGGAATGAAAAATGTGCTGAAAGTTTTAATAAATGAAAAAAATTGTTAAACATAGACCCTATTTTAAAAATTGCTAATCCTTTTAAAGATTTTGTTGTATGTACAAATGCATGCAAAGAAGGTCTAGGTGGAGTATTAATTCAAGAAAACTATGTCATAGCCTATGAGTCTAGAAAACTCAAGGAACATGAGAAGAATTATGCCACTAATGATATAGAACAAGTTTCTATCATTCATGTGCTAAAAATGTGGTGACACTATCTCATAGGGAGAAGATTCTTATTAATGTTTGATCATATAAGTTTAAAATACCTATTCGATCAACAAAATATTAACGCTAGAGAAGCTAAGTGGTTATCATTTCTAAGTGAATATGATTTTGAAATAAAACGTATAAAAGGAAAATAGAATAATGATGTGGATGCCTTAAGTCATCATGCAAACTTGTTGTATGCAAGAAAAAACTACGAATCGGATTTAGAAAATGAAATTTTAATTGTAGAAAAATTTGACAACGAGTATCAAAAACTAAAAGAAAGGACCACACTAAATGAAATGAATAAAGTAAAAACAAATCTTAGTCTAAATGGAAGAGGGTTATTACTACACAAAGGTAGATTATATATAGCAAATTCATCGGATATTAAATTAATTATTATGAACAAATTACATAAAATACCTTATTAAGGACATCCTCGATATCAAAAAGTGATTACCATGATAAGGAACGATTTCATGGAATGTCAAGAGGTAAAAGCTGAACACCAACATCCAGCAGGATTATTACAGCCATTACCCATTCCCATTCCAGAATGGAAATGGGAAATTATCAACATGGATTTCATAACTGGCTTATCCAAGAATGTTAAACAACACGACTCAATCGTTGTCGCAATCAACAACCTAAGTAAGGAATCTCACTTTATTTCGGTAAAGTCTACTTATAAGGTTGTTAAAATTGTTGATATATTTATGAAAGAAATTTTCAGGTTGCACGATGAACCTAAGGTAGTAATCTCAGAGATAGATGCAAATTTTACAGGAAATTTTTGGAAATATTTATTTCAACTTTTAGGCACACAATTAAGTTTTAGCACCACATATCATCTGCAGACCAACATAAAAACTTAAAGAGTAAATCGGATTTGAGAAGACATGATTACAATGTACGTAATGGATAAACCAGGTATGCGGGAAGACTACTTTCATTTAGTAGAAATTGCGTATAACAATCACTTAAATGTTTCAGCTGGATTATGTCCATTTGAGATTATGTATGGCCAAAAGTGTTATACTCCAATTTATTGGAGCAGTCATGTTGACCGATTAATGTTAGGACCTAATTTATTAAAATATATGGAACTAATAGTGAAACATGTATATCAGAATCTGAAGGTCACCCAAGATAGGAAAAAGAGTACTGTAAACCTAAAAAGAACTCTACGAGATTTCCAGGTAAGAGAACATGTTTATGTAAAGGTACTGTAGTAGGGCTTTCCACCTAGCTACAAGCAGGAACAACTTTCTTTTGTCTATAGGACAAGAGGGTAGGGTTCCTGTGAGGTGGAAGGAAAACATGAAAAACAAGTGTTAGGGACAAGCTACACAACCCTGCATGAAATAGTTAGAAAACAAAATATGGCTGTAAGAAATCAATGGAAGACCTGCAGCAAAGCATTAGCAAAGAAGTCTGCAAACAAAATATGTTAGAAAACTACAATAAAAATGAAATAAAACACAAGTATACGTTCTGTTTGAGTGGAAATGGGCCACCATGCCCTAGCTTTGGAAGCACCTCTCTCTTTGGGATGAAATATTGGCTTGTGGAGCAATGGAGAAGAGGGAGGGTGAATGGCTTGAGAGGCAAAGGGTCTCAAGGCACTCACACGGGCAGCATAACAATAGGGAGAGAAGGAGTGTGTTGAGAGTGACCCCCACCCCTCTATTTATACTTTTTCTTAGATATTTAGGGTTTTAAGCCCCTAGTTAAGGCTTTAGCCCCTTTCACCCAATTCCTAGCTCCTTTGGGGGTTTTAAGCTCCTTTGAGGGGTTTTAGCTCCTTTGAGGGGTTTTAGCCCCCTTTTGGAGGTTTTATCCCCTATGAGAGCTATTTTGGCTCTTTTTAGGGGTTTTTAAGGCCTTTTTCATATTTTTGAGCCTTTTTGAGGGTGTGGGGGTCAAATGAGGGTTGTGCATGGATGTCTTTGGGTGGTGTAGGTCACGTAGAGCTCACTAAGGGATTTTTTGGGTTAACAGATTCCCTCCCGATGTGTGAGGGCAGGAGCTCATCGTATGGCCAACGTACATCATAGGACTTTCTAGGGAAAGGTGGTGCTTCCTAGGCTGGGGCATGGTGGCTTTTGGTTTTTGTATTAATATGGTTCCCATCAATGGGTGAGATACAAATAATGTGTGACATCTATATGGATGAGGTGGGCATCCCCATGCTCGTAACAATGTCAAAAGACTAATGTGATCTAAGCTTTATAATACAAGAGTCAATGATGTACAACTGTTGTTACAATAGTGGTTGCCTCTATGAGAGGCTGAATACAATACTGATTTGAAGAACTGCTACATTGGACCCATGGAATTCTCATGAAATACTATATCTTCATGACTGATGGTCTGCTAGATCTAGAATGATACATAGCTGTAGGGACCTACTGATGGAGATTCAGAGTCTTTGTGGTACGAATATGCTGCATCAATCATAAATCTATATAGAAGCACTGCAGGGGATTCTAAACATTATCTCCAACGCAACCCAGAAATCACAACGGATAGGAAAATGTTGGGGTCCCTAAAATATAATCATCAATGTGCTAGAGTCAGGTGACATATGGGTTCTTCGACCAAATACTGCATAGACCAATACCCTGTATGAATCTCAATAGTGTGATGATGGAGCTGGAGTTGAGCACGTGAGAAATAACCATCCCAAGAGGCTCTAAGGAATCCTATCAAGTGGTCCAAGGAGCTCATCAATGAGGTTAGTGGAACCAGGATACAGGGACCTATGGGTCTATCCTATGGAATACATGTGTTGTTGTTTATAGAGGGAGATTGACACCTGGTCAAGGCAATGGTGTTTCCTTGACCAGAAGCGTGAGGGAGATAACTGAAAGATGTGAGACAATCTGAGGACTGACCCACTGAATGGGGGGGGGGAGGGAGGGGGAGGAGTTGAATAGGGGAAAAATGAGTGTAGTGCACTCAAAATTCCTTTGTTCAGAGTATGACGACATGCCGGACCAGGAAACAAATGAAACTAACTTATGGGAAAGGGAATGTAGCTGTAATACTGGGGATGTAACTGTAGATGGGAAATACTTGGAGGAGGTAGAATTTTGGTATTGATGGGATCCAAGGTAAGACACATTGTAGAGTACTCAGAACAAAGGTGACCCAAAATGGGAATGCTTCCAAACTGTTATCTGTGGGGTGGTGTCTAGAGACACCATTGTGGTATGATCTCATGGATTTTTGGAGAGCCTAAGAAAGTACATGCTCGATAGTGCTTTCAATTTTAGAGAGTCTAAAAGCATGAAGAAGACTCCAGTGGGGGCTCTTTTTCATTGGTAATCTCCTGTGCTCGAAAAAGGATAAAGGTATACATAGGAGAGCTCACCCATCCTTTAGGGGATGGGATTCTTCTTCACTGTTGGTAGTCCAGTCAGGCCGAAAAAGGTTAAACCTATACTGACTGAATGATCATTCAGTTACTTTTACGAGCATGAATGAAACCAAGTTTTCTTAGCAATATTTTCTTGATGAGAAGGCTGGAAAAGAGCTAAATGACAACCCATGTTGAGATTTTTTATAAAGTTTGTCCCATCTACTCGAGAAAGCATAAAAGGATGTGGAGGGGAATGATCTTGGCTTGAATGTGACAAGGTGGTCCTTTTCATTTGATGGTCTACATGGTCTGTAAAAGGAGATAAACGAGAAGATGTAGATGCCCTTTCCTTTACTTTAATGAGCAGGAAATGAAGCAACTACACTCGACAATATTTGCATTCTTTTAGGAGTCAAAAAAGAGCTTAAAAGAAACTCTAGTATGGTTAATCGATCGAGAAGGGATTGGTGGTGCCCCATGTTGGAACAGTGGACAGTGGTACAAAGGTCATCCATGTAGTGTGGATGGAGCAGGTGGCTCTTAATCATACCCAATACATGCATGGGATAGATTGTAGCAAAGGCACACAAGTCGGTGCGACAGAGGCACACAAACCAAGGTGGCTCTCAAACAAAGGTTGGGAGAGTCATGTGTGAGTTGTGGTGAATGGAATAGACTACATGTGATGTGAGTGCAAGTCCAGAGGTAGTTATATGTGAAATGCATGCAAAAGAAATGACCCGACTTCCAGGTGATAGTATAGAGACTCGTGTAAGGTGCAACAAACGGATTTGACAGATATATGTTGAAATAAAATGACGTGCCTTCCAGGCGGTGGCCTGGAGTCCCGCATGAGTTGTGGTAGGCATGTGTGATGCAAGTATAGGTCCAGAGACACTTACATCACCATGTGGTATGTAGACGAAGGTAACTTCCAGGAAGTGGTCTTGAAAATTACTTGTTAAACATGAGACGATGGTCTCATTAGAAGATAAAAGACAAAAATTTGAGCCCGGAGGTGTGAGGGTTGTCTCGAACAGGATCCAGGTGACTGTAACTAGCAGCTAATGGTGCTGCCCCTAGTGTAGTAGCGCATAGGTAAAATCTAGACCAAATGGGGGCATATGGGTGTGCTATTAGGTTGGTGGCTAGAACATACGTGCAACATACCGTGTGTATGTGCAGCTGTGGTACCGCACCCTCTAGTGGGATACCTTCATGTGTAGATCTATTATTAGAGGGTGTCTCTGATTTGTGGTAAAAGTGTTGCAAAACAAAAAATAAAAATAAACTACGCTATAAGGGATTCATAGTGGTGGTATCAGGAATAGACTCTCCTGAGGTAGAGCCCGTTATGCGACTTCTTCAAGAGGTGACCATCTAAGTCGGTGAAGAGGTATGCCCCTTTGCTAAGATGAAGGTCTTTGGCAAGGCAGAGTGATGGAATCTAGTATTTTATGGGAAGAACCGATTCCACACTATGGTTTAAAGGGAATGGGGTAAAACCAAAGGCGGTCTTATAGATCTCTCCGTCATCACGTAAGTGGTGCCGGGGTAGATCAAGTGGATCTTCCACGATCGATGAGATGGAAGGGTGATTGGTGCTAGCAATCATGTAAATGGTATTGGTTTTGGTTTTAGTGGCCTTTCCCCTAGTCTCTATTTTTGGAAGAGGGGTAGGCCTGGAGACGGGAGGAGTCTTTGATGGACCTAGACATAGGTGCAACATCATCTCATTTGGCTAGACATTAGTCAACACATCCTGGGGCCTTAGAGGTAGGGTAGGTGGTTCAAGGTACGACACAGGAACTCCCAATGTGAAATCCTATAAATTCCAAGTTACTAAGACAGCTTACTCACGATCCTGGATGGTAGGAAAAGGAAAAGGAAAAGGAAAAGGATCATGTTGAGTGGGAACAAGACAATTGTACATGATCGGCTCTTGTATTATAGATCTTAGATCACATTATTCTTTTGAGATCGTTACGAGCATGGGGATGCCCACCTCGTCCATATACATGTCACACATTATTTGTATCTCACCCATTGATGGGAACCATATTAATACAAAAACCAAAATCCACCATGCCCCATCCCAAGAAGCACCACCTCTCCCCAGAAAATCCAATGATGTACATTGGCCATACGATGAGCTCCTGCCCTCACATATTAGGGGGCAATTTGTTAACCCAAAAAATCCCTCAATGAGCTCTACATGACCTACACCACCCAAAGACATCTATGTACGACCCTCATTTGACCCCCACACCCTTGCTAAGGCTCAAATATATGAAAAAGGGCTTAAAAACCCCTAAAAAGAGCCAAAATAGCTCTCATAGGGGCTAAAACCTCCAAAAAGGGGCTAAAACCCCTCAAAGGAGCTTAAAACCCCCAAAGGAGCTAGGAATTGGGTGAAAGGGGCTAAAATCCCCAAAAGGGGTTTTTAAAGCCCTTTTTCATATTTTTGAGCATTTTTGAGGGTGTGGGGGTCAAATGAGGGTCGTGCATGGATGTCTTTGGGTGGTGTAGGTCATGTAGAGCTCACTGAGGGATTTTTTTGGTTAATAGGTACATCCCAAGAAAATCTCCCTAAGATTGGGAAAATACTCAAAATTGGTGATCGAGTATTGTGGGCCATTTGAAATTTTGGCAAAGATTGGACTGGTGGCATACCAACTAGAATTACCTTCTACAATAAAATACATAATTTTATTCATGTTTCAATTTTAAAGAAATATGTTCATGATGCTACTCATGTGATTGACTGGAATGTGATACAGGTTGAACCCAAAGGAGAGTTTCAAGTGGAATAAGAACGTATTCTCAATAGGAGAGAACCTTTACTCTAGAACTGTACCATTATACAAATGAAGGTGGAATGGAAGCACCTTAGTCCATAGGAATCCACTTGGGAATTGGAAAGTAATATGTCGAAAGCATATCTAGCTCTATTTCAAGATGAAAGACAAATAAATAATAACACCGAGGACGGTTTTATCCTTTAACAAGAGTGTAAAAACTCCAAAACTGTAATAAGAAACCCCAGTTAAGTCAAGTCATGTCCCCATATTTCTGGACATAAAAGTGTTGACCATGCCCAACACCTTGGGGGTGTCAAAGATGCAATAATTACCCCACCTAGGGAATTTTGTCCAAATATTATTTATGAGGATTATACTTAGTTTGATTATTATTATTATAAATTAATTATTTAGAAAATAACATGTCGAATTGAGCTTGCCATGTTAAGCACAATTGGAAATCCAACCTTCCAAGAAAGGATATTAAGAAAGAGGAAACTCCATGACAAAAGCAGTCAGAGAGAAAAGGGAAAGTTCCCAAAAGCTATGACAAACGATTTCAAAACAAAAGCAGGAAATTTTTGGCAAAGGAGGGCATAGTTTCCTTTTGGAGACTGAGAAAAGATGTCAGAACAAAAGCAATAAAGTTTTGGAAAAGGAGGGCACAGTTTCCTTTTGGAGACTTAATCTCAAAAGAAGAGAAAATCATAAAGCAGTCAGGGATAAAAGCAACAAATCTTTGACTAAAGAGGGCATAGTTTCTAAGTCATATGGGTGGCTTGGATACAGAAACATATCCACATGGTCCTACATTACAAATTTGTCAATGAGGGTGCATATGTGGCTAGGGTTAGTGATTCTAGGTGGATGACTTGCTCTCATAGGTAACCTATTGACTTTACTTGCTAGCAAGTCAACCAGAAATATATTACAGAGGAATTAGAGCTAATTTACTCGGTTTGGATTATTATTGATTGATGTTTATGTGAATCATTGCTTCAAGTAAGTGTTGTGCCTCAGACATTGGGTGATGTGCCCTAATTCCTTCCTTTGACATTCTTCTTCCACACATTCATTTTCTTTGAAATCATTGGAGAATATGAAGATCATCCCATGAGATCAGATTAATATCAGTCCTATTGCATCCATCATGCTAAAACATTTGAGCTCCAGTGAAGCCCAAGCTTCACCTACGCTCCCAGCCAATCTTATGTCTGATTTTGGGCCTCCTCCCCACTGTTTTGAGATCTATGCTGGAGTGGTAAGTTCTCCATTCCCATTTTGATATGAAATAGTATAATATATATGATATATATCTCTATATTACTATCAAGATACTTTCCAATTATTTCAGATATCACATCTTCTGTTAATGAGCTCCAATCCATACTTAAATGAGGGTTTTTGGTCAAATAAATGCAATAATGAATGCGTTAAGGCCATGAGCATGTTTATGAGGGATTTAATTTCTTGAAATAATATATATTAGGCTCTTTATATTCAATTATAATATCTGAAGCACTTTTGCTATGAAATTCATGCTTAATTCTACACCTTTGCTAGATCACTAGTTATAATTAACTAGTTTTATGGTTTCTGCAATTAAAAGAGTTCAACCCACTCATTTTTAGATTATTAAAGTTGTTTTGGGTTATTTATAGACCCATTTATTCATACATACTTCCATATTTTAAATTTGTTGAGGTCGTACAATTTTTTGGTAGCCTTCATTTGTGCAGGACTCATCTAGTCCAAAATTACCAAAAATTCTTAATTCACTCCTAAACTCTCCCAACTTCTCTAGAACTATACAAAACTGTATTTAACCTCATTTTATGCTGTAAAAAATTTAGGAAATATCACAGTTCCTTTCCCTAAGCCATTGGTTGAAAAGACTGAATAAGTCTTCCTAGTTTCAAAGTTGGGTGACCTAGAAGCCGGGGATTAAGTTTAGAAATAGAGGACTCTAAAACCTGAATACTCCCCGATATAAATGTGTTAGGGAATATTAGTTCACTTTTATGAACCTTACCTTGGTTTCTTCCCCCTGGCGGATCTCTTTCATAAAAAATTCTCGGCAAAATACCTTCATTTCCCTAGTTAGAAATTTTACTAAGTATCTACAAGTGTCATATCAGAAATTTTATTTAAGTTGCAAAAATATCAGTGATCTGATCTGCATATCATACTTCAGATCAATACAGTGGTATCAGAGCACTTTCCTTGGCTCATCCTATGGGGAGAAGTCTCTCTATTGACTAACATTGCATATCATTAAGTCAAGTTGCAACCATGAGGCTCCTACCAACAATTGAAGAAGACTTCGATGATCAGTATGAAGAACGTTGTAGAATATATGAAGAAGAAGAAGAAATTAAGCAATCTGAAGAGGAAGTCTATGAATATCCCTCATGCAGTACCTTAGGTAGAGGTATTAGGAATGATGTTGATGCTTTCTCGCTCTGAGATTATGATCAAACTCTTTGGCAGAAATCTACGAGCATACATGGTCAAATGTTCAATGGAAGGAACTCTAAGGAACTGATCTTCCAGTATCCCATGGAATACTATGCCTTGAAGGATGAAATAATGTAGGTCTCATCTTTTTGATACCTCTATACTATTGAGATACAGGATATGTTCAGAGATCGCTGCCGTGGGACAAACAAGAGAAGGATTGCACACGTGGTTGATGAAATGTGCAAGGAAGTTGAGACTAGAAGGTTTCCATCTAGAGAAAAAAGAGGAGGAAAGAAGGAATATTCATGGATGGATATTATTTTCCAAGTACTAAGTGGATTTTTGGATTTGTTCCAATCAAAACTTCTAGTGACCATCTTGATGAAGAAGCATCAAGTTCCTTGAAGGAGAGGAGAAATGAAGCAACAAAGAAGATACATGAAGTTGAAGTTGAATGCACTGGAATATTCTTGGTGGGTGATCTTCACATCACTGAGAGATATGTGGGATCATGTATGGGTTGAGAGACACCTTTTGGATCAGATCCAAAAGGATATTACAAATCAGAATTACAGTCACCTTTGGATCCACATAAGGAAGAAGAAGATAAAGCCACACCAGTTGGGTGTGAAGTATAAAATTTGGTGGAGGAGCAGGCCACCATAGCATCACTTCGGGAATATGGTAATATTAAGTACATGGATTATAAATGTTCTGATTTTTTCAGGAGCCATGTACACTTGTAGCTATCTGATATATCGGAGGATGGAAAGACTTCACTTGCATATGCGGACTGCAAGATGACGGACAATTGTGAGGGAGATGAATTTGCTCCTAGTTTTTCTATTAGTGAACTCAAAATCAATGCAGAGGAGGGTGATATTGTCAATGATGATAATGTATATTTTGTATTATATCCAAAAATAACAAAAAATATCAGATCTGATGTCATGATTTGAACTTCCCAATTAAGTGGAAGACAATCCCCCACCAACTGGGCGTGAACTAGGAAATATGAAGAAGGAAAAAATGGTGCAAAGGGATGCACACTTTTCTGATTTTTGGACTCTCTTGTAGTATGATGAAGTTGCATCCACATTAGAGGATTCTTGAACTCAGCGAGAATCCAAAACCCACTATCACCATTATGGAGAGATATCAGCCATCTAGTCTTGCAGGTAGGAAAGCAAAACGAAAGATTCTGGAAGAGAAGTGCAAGTTGTTACAAGGTATTTGTAGTGAAGGAGAAGGTGAATTATTCCATGATAATAAAGACAAATATCTTTCATACATGAAAGACATAACTGAAATCCTTACTGGTGAGGATTGTGCAATAAAGGAGCATAGCATTTGTTCCCTCCTTTCACACACCTGGGGGGGAACATGGAAAAAATATTCAAGCCACTCAGTGTGTACTTGGGGGAAAGTCTCAAGTCAAGGCTATCACCTTGTTCTTGAATCCTCCATTTAGGCATAATCCTAACAAAGCCAACAGGGGTAGACCCTACAAAATACTAAGGTTGGTTAGTTAGATGATGATGGTATTAAATGAGTAAGTTTTTTAGGAGTTTTGATTTAACAATTGTAAACAACAGATAACATGTTGAGACAATCACAAATAAGCATGATATGACACCCAATCACATATAGATTCAAAGAAATAAAAAGTTGAACAGTGCCTTTAAAAGGAGTCAAAAATAATTAAGAGTGTTTAAAAGTGCTGGAGTGAATGTTGTGCAATTGTATCTTGGTACGTTTTAAATTAAAGTGAAAAGATGAGTGAATTAAATTAGGCGGGGGGACTCTAAATATACCTGGGGGGTACTTGGAGTATGTCCAAAAGTAAAAACCACTATGGCTACTCACAAGGAATGTGTGGGATGGATGGAGTCTCTGAGACTATCTTCATAATACACCCGCTAGGATGTAACATAGATCAGCGCCTCGAGGTCATTGTCCAGTAGTTCCCACTTCCTTTGGGTATTTTTCCACCATTTACAGTTTAATCGAGTCATTGTATTTTCACCTATGGTGGTTAATTGGAAAAGTGAATCCTAATTATTCTAGTCACTCATGTTGCTTTTGATGCAGCTTCACTGATCAGATGAACCGCAGCCAAGTGCAGAGCATTCACACCAGAGTCTTGTAAATTTTAGTAAATTCTAAGAGAGTTTTCTTGTTAAAAAAAGACCCTCTAGGAATCTCTTTCAGTCCAAGTGGACCTCAATTGGGGAATCAATGAGGACTCAATTTTACTACTTTCTTGTGAAAAGTAATGATGAAAATAGCAACAAAAACACACACTACAGGTTTTCTAATTAATCCTACCACGATCCTCTTTCAAAGTTTCGGTTCAATCGGGGATTTGTGGGGTAAATACTAGTATTAATTTGATTTTAAAATATGGAATAATGAAAAATATGATCAAAGTATACAATATTTCATGACAATACTAAGCTATAGAAAAAAAGAGAAAAAATGCAAAAACGTGAAACCGACATGGATTCCTCCCGGGGGAATGGGGAGTGGGCTCGAAAGAGCCTACTCAAAGTAATTATTTATTATTAAAGGTTACAATATCAGAAAACTAATTGTAGTTTATTCCTTGTTATTTGGATCCAAAGGCTTACAACAAGCTTACAACAAGCCTAAAAGGAATCCCAACGGTGGGGGAAGCCTCCAGGAAGCTCCGGTTCGCCCTAAGAGTCTGAAAACGGGAAGAGTCTCCTTCTCTTTTTTGTTAAACCTGATAAAAAATAGAAATATATTAGAATAAAATGTGCCCAAAAACACTTTAAAAGTGATTTGGGTCACCACACTAATTACCCCCAAAAAAACAGACTAATTAAAAAATTGTTAAAAAGGAACAATTTAGTTTTGCAAAAAGGAACCAAGGAAAGCAAGCTTTTCTTGGGATCTTGGCTTGCTTTTTGGGAAGCCAATATGATGTGCACTTTCTTGAAGAATTTAAATCTTTAAATAAATGAAAAAAAGAAACTACCTTATGAGCAAGATTTAGATCTATGATTTAGCTACTTGCGAAAAGGAATTTCTTCACCTAGATGTATCTTTAAAATATGATATTCTTTATGAAATTTCAGATCTAAGAAACAAGACTTTTAGGAACTAGATGTAACAATGTATAAGAAATTTTTAAAAGCAGATATGATCATAAGAGGATGAACAAGTAACTGGAAGATTGATTTTAATAAAATGGAGGAAAAGAAGGGGGAAGGCCTGTTGTTGGATAGATCTGCAAAGGAAACTTGTTAGTGGAATACAGAGGGGCAATGCCTTCACAAAAATTTCATATGTACAGTGGATTCAAAATAGATCCATAACTCGTCCAATCCTTGCCACCTGAAAGCTAAACACATAACCTTCCACAAAACCTTATGAGATTTGGATATATATATAAAAAAGAGACAAGAATTACATGCAAATAAGCTTATTAAACATGTATAAACTAGATATTCAAACATATATGCTATGAGATATAGAAAAACAAGTAATCTTACTTTCCCAACTACACTCCTATTTATTCAGCTAAATCATTCAAACGAGACAAGGTTTAGATGCAGAAACTGAGAGAAAAATCGTCAACATCAATAGCCGCAAGACAATGCTTATTCCACACACATGAGAGGATTACACCATTTAGCCTCCAAAGCTTCTTTATTCCAACAATAAAAATATTACAATAGTATTACAATAACAAGCCAATTCTTTCCAACTTGAACTAGCTTCAAGAAGGGAATGATAGCTTCAATTTATAGTGAGACTGGCCAAGAGGGGCACATGCCTCACTGAAGGAGAGACTACAACTGATGAAGAGTTAAGCCGAGACTGATCTGATGATTAACTAAGTCTAACTGGATTGGAACTGCAAATCAAAGTGACACCTCACTCAGTGAACTGACCCAACCATCAAACAATTGCCCAATTGATCCACTCATGTGGAGGAGAGAGAAAGAGGGTGCAACCCTCAAACCTATGCGAGCTAGTTAAGCTCCTCTTCAGCCCTGATCAATGCCTTCAATCAAGGAATGATAACTCTCAGTCAATACAAAGCTGATGAGACTGATTTCAATCAAATCAAAGCAAATCCCACTGATTTAGGATCTTTGATTTGCTCCATTATTTAATTAATTTTTAATTAAATTAATTAATATTTGATTTTTTTGGTTTTTCTTAACTCAGTGATGGAAAAATCACTAAAAACTTAGGAAAAGTGGGTTTATGGTTTTACCGGGTGCTCCGAGTTAGAAAATGATCACCCCCATGACTGAAACTAACTTTTAACCCTACTTTTATTACAAGACCAATTTTTCCATTTAGACTATTAAAAATTAGCCTAAGTTTTGTGGAAAAATTAAAATTAAAAATAAAAAAAAAACAAAGCCTAGGGAGACTTAGCACATGTTCATATGACTCAACCATAATTCCTAGCATGTTTGTACATTGACACACAGACAGCTCTAATAACCTCAATAGGTCTAAATTTCAAGCCGACAACCCCAACTTTGGAGGTATTGACTGAAAAACTCAGAAATTATCAGTCCTTTATTCAACAACCAATAATAACCAAGGGAAAAAACACACTGGGCTGATCGGATTGATAAATGAGTCTAGGATACCAAGTCCTTTATAGACACTACCATGCTAGAACATTTTATTACAATGATCCCCCAAGGGGGTATCAACATGTGGTAGATAAAAAAAACACTTCCTAGAAGCAAGTCTGAAGGTCTTCTGAAGTCCAAACAAATCATCTTTTTCCGGTTCACCATGCTCACTTGATAACATCGAGTAAGTATGACTTAGTAGGTAACATATGGCTCCATATTGCGACACATGCTCTGACTAATCTTCTAATCAAAAAAGAGGATGTGAGAACTCTGGAATCTTTGGGTCCTGCACAGCAATTAAATTTTATCAGTAACATGTATATAAAAGAAACCAACTGGAAAGGCTGATTAAAGTACATAATTAGTATATAATGTACAACAAGAAATATTTTACAAGACTAATATACACCATAAAAATTCAAAGTTAGTGCTATGGTACAAAACATCTATAATACAATAATATGATACATGAAAATTTTAAAATACATGGAGGGAAAATTTTAGAATTTGGCTCTGAAACCATCGATGCCAATAAAGGCATCAAACCATATCAGCAAAAAACATCTTGAGGAGAAATCCATTCACTGGTAGGCTTAAAATTTCTCCTTCTAGATCATTCAGATAGAAAGAATTTGTTCATGCTACTTCATCAATGATATATGACCCCAACCATAAGCCATCAAACTTTTCGTGTTTCACGGGTTTCTCCTGCCATTTGTCCCAATGCAAGACTCTGTCACCTAATTGAAAGGATCCAGGCTAGGTAGATATATCAAAGTTTCTCTTGACTTTGTATTAATTTTTGATACTTTGGTCAAGGGAATTTCTTCTGCTTTCATCTAACTCGATCAACTGCTTGATTCTATTTTGAATGGCATCCTAATTTGAGCTAAAGGTCTGGAGGAGCTAATACACTAAAAGCTTTAAATGGATTGGTAAGGTGACATCTAGGCCATAGACAAGTTCTAAAGGGATCCTTCCGGTTGAACTTTTCTTTGTGATTCTATTGGCCCATAATGCAAACTTGATCTTTCTATCCTAGGCCTTTTTATTACCACCCACAGTTTTCTTGATTATGGTCATTAAGTTTTTATTGCTTTCTAGACCATTTCCTTGGGGATAATAGTTGGATGAATGGGATAGGAAAATGTCGTACTTGAAACAAAAGGATGAAATCTTGGAGAAACTAAAGCATGGGCCATTATCTGTGATGATTCTACCTGGCACACCGAATCTTGTGATAATCCTATCTTATAGAAATTCATGACTACAACATCGGTTGCCATCTTAGTGGGTATCTCCTCTACCCACTTGGTGAAATAATCAGTGGCAGTGAGTATCCAAGAATAACCATTGCTCAAGTTATCCTTGAACTTACCGATGAAATCAATTCCCCACTACTAGAAAGGGGCTTGGACTACTATTGGTTTTAAAGGAAAGGGTTTCATTTGTTGCTTTTCGGTGAACAACTGACACTGGGGGAAAAATATGACATACTTATGCACATTCAGAAAAGGGCCGGCCAATAGTAGCGTGCTCTAAGGATTTTATAGGTGATTGTTCTTGCTAGAAAATTCCTACCACAAAATCCTCCATGGAACTCAACCATGAGTTTTTTGGACTCAGGTTCATCAACACATCTAAGTATTAAACCGTCACGGTTTCTCCAACCCAAACCATCTTTTGTTAAACAATACGTAGTTTCTTTTAACCTTAATTCTCTTCTTTTATGGCCAAGTAGGTGATTAGGGAATGTAAGGTTAGGGAGGAAAAAGATGATGTCAGTATACCAAGGGTGCTACTCTACTAAGTTTGTCAGCCGACTAAACTAGAGATTAGGTCAGCCACCTAAGGTCGTGTCGGTTCACCGAAACGATAGGTAGTTATTTTGTAACTTTTTTGTAATCATATATATTAGGTTGTTGAGCTAGATGAGAACTCAGTTCAGTTCTCTATGTTGTATGGACCCATTCATGCAATATAATCTGTTAATTCACCTACTTGTTCTTATCTCTTGTCTCTGTTATGTATGTATGTTTTAGTATGTATTATTGGTAACCTTATGTGATCTGTGAGATTACAACATTGGTTCTATTGCCGATAGTACATGTCTAAGATGTATGCAAACAGATGATATCAGAACAGAAGATTAAGGACTGGTGGGACCATAAAGTTGCAAACTATTTGCATAATTACACACGAAGGAACAGATTAATAATCGCACAAGAAAAAGCAAGATTCTTTACAGAAACACATGAGAAGTTTTTAGAATAAGTGCCCCAACTTTTGAAGAAACTCCTAGATGAAAAAGCTGAAAGGGACTAAAGACCAACAGTTGCTGGAAAAACTGATTCGAGGAGAAAGAAAAAACTTGTTGGAGTGGTTTGAGAAAATCGCCGACGACTTCTGTGAGGAGAAAGCAGTAGAAGACAGAATTTCAGTGGAAACCGTCAAAGAGAAATTTTACATAGACCTCACCGAGCAATTTCTGTGCTCCTTACCAACCTTGCTGTTTAAATTCCTAATCGAGAAGGGATTAGGTCATATTGTCGAACCTCATCCATCACTTCATGAACTGCCATCAAACTCTAAGTAGGCAGAAAAGCATAAGAGGTGGGAAAAATTCATTGCAGAAAGGGAGTGGGAATACTTCCTAAGCAAGTAGACTGAACTATCTCAGCTTCCTAAAAGCAGCAGGTAGGCTATTGGGGGGTAGCTGGTCATATGTCGAGATAAAGTGGAGTGGATTCTAGTTGACTAGACGTAGATACCATTCACCAGTAATAAGAAGTTGACCAAAAGGGAAATCAAGAAAATAGTATCACACAACGGTATGTTGAACATTCAGAAAATAGAGAGGGCAGAGAGACAACAAAGGAGGGAAGGAAGAAGAAGAGACTTAGCACTGAATAGAGGAAAGAGTCCTAGGGCAACCGACTAGGAAAGAAATTCGCCAGAGTCAGGTCATGACCGACAAGAAGAAGGCGAGGAAAAGGAGGCATCCCCTATGGAAGAAGAATTGTGGATAGAGTAGCCAGAAGCTCTCAAATTAAGAGCTCCCCATGAAGGAACAACTCTCTCTCTGTTGAATACACATCCCCAGATACAAACTATTGTCGCAGAGGACCTCCGATTAGGAGTTGGTGACTTTGGTATATGGAGTCAACTAGAAGACGAGACATACACTAGAAGACACCTCATTATCCATCGACCGAAGGAAGGAAATTGGGTTACCTTTCAAGCGGTACGCTCCAACCGAAGTATCCACTTACTCTTATCGACACATGAAGGAGCACCCCGTCTTCCAAATACAGCTTTGGGGGATACACAACATTCAAAATTGTGGAAAAATAGTAGCAGTGGGACATCGATAAGGGAAATCAACACTAACCAACCACTGGTCAAAGAAGAATTGACAGCCAATGGGAACGAAAGTTCCATCGACCATAGTTCCACAGAGACGAATAATCCAATAACCCCATCACCCCCACCCCCACCTCCACCACCACCACCTCCTAAAAGTAGCGATAGTGATTTCGACATGGGTCATGAGTTAGCACACATTCCTCTATATGGGGGGGATGAGGACCCCATATGACACTGGTTCGTCTGTGAGTTGACTTGGGAGGCTAACCAAGTTATGGATGAAGACATATAGATGGAACAGTCACACCAGTGCCTTGAGGAAAAGGGAATTAACTTGGTATATGAAATTTTCTAAAAGACAACCTTGAGCAACCAAATCCAAAATCAAAGCACAATTTCTATCATTTTTCAAAAATCCAGATGCAAAACATCTGGCAGTGAAAAAACTAAAAACAACATCACGGAATCCAGGAGAAAATTTTCGCTACTATGATAAGTGATGGAAAGACCTTCTTATCCAGTTGGACTATGTTATAGATGAACAATTACTAATCCAGTGGTTTCTTGCAAGTTTATCTCAAAAAGTCTGCCGGCACATAAGTATGGAAACATTCAAGTCTTACAAAGATGTGCTTACAAAAGCTCTCCAAGTGGAAATGGATGAGGACATACCAGCATACTCCATTGATCACAAAATAGAAGAATAGCTTGAGAGTGTACATAAGTCTTTAAAGGAGTTAAACCTCAAAAATCATGATATCTGGTGCACAAAGTGCTTGATGGCCGGACATTCAAAAGACAACTGTCTACAGGAATACAACCGACAGTACGTTCGATTCATGCAGATGAAATGTTCTTGCAACATTTGCTATAAGAATGGGGACCACTCGACAAAATATTTCCCGTTCAACATGAAGAATGGCAAGGCATCCTGGTTGTGCAATCTGTGAAACTAAAAATCATAACACATCCAACTGCCATTTGAACTTGAAGAACTGACATAATTATCATGTAGTCTACCAAACCAATGTAGTTGCACAAAATAATGAGCAAAACAACTTACCAAACGATCAGAACGGTCAGAGATATGAAGGTCAAAGATATGAGCGCTGGTATGACAATCATTGTGGAGGCTACGGAGGACAAGGTTGATTTCTTAGGAATCGAGACAACCGACCACGTCGACTCATCCAATGCTTTACATGTTATAAGGAGGGACATTGGTATGCAAACTGTCCATATAAAGACAGAACTGACCTCAAATTTTGCACTCATTGTGGAGTAGGGGATCACTCACTAGAGGATTTCTCTACCATGTTGGAAAAAATAAATACAAAGAAAAATGTTAATATCTTGTCGTGTGTGCAAAAAAATGATGTAATAAACACAAATTTTTTTCATATTGTAACTCGAACAAGAACAAAAATAGGCAGTGATAACCCAAGAATCACCAAAATAAAAGAGAAAAATGTCTACCCTAATCGACTTAAAGAAAAACAAACATATAAAGAAGCAACCAATGTATTCAAATAATTTGCACAACAAGAACAAACTAACGACAATCGACATAACACAATAAACGAATTAATACATCTCGTACAACAAGACAACTCAGTCTCTCAATTCATCGAATCACTATATGAACTAAAACATAACAACTCTGAAAAACAAACAAAGAATATATGCAGCTTAAATAAAAAAGATAAAGGTGGTGCTGACCCACTTGTCGACCTGGAAATCGAAGGATACCATGTTCAACAAGTAGTGCTCGACTTTGGATCACAAGTAAACATCATGATTTGTGACACTTGGGAACAAATGGGTAGACCTCGACTGTATGAGTCAGGCATATACCTGAAACTAGCCGACCAGGGCCTAATTGAAGCTACTGGAGTCTGGAAAAATGTTGACACAACTATAAAAGGAATCTCGACCAAGGTTGACTCTGAAATCATTGACCCTAAGGAAGGATCCAGTTCCTTCCCAGTGTCAGTAGGTCGAACTTGTGGTAGAAAGATGAAAGCATTGATATCCTTGGACAAAGAGAGAATCAAATTAAAAGGAAATGGACAAAAGGTCATTGTACCTATTCATCCATCTCAAGGAGAATCTTGGACTGAACCTATCGATGAAGAATTTGACATCTGACAACTCTATTAGATTCTACACAATGCAGATTATACAGAACCTAATATCCATGGAGAACTTCATTTAGGAAAACAAGACTCAGTTGGTTATAATTCAGATGCATAATTATATGATTGGGAGATCTAGAACTACTAAACACAAGCAAGAGCATGTTGGACTACTCAAAAAGTATAGAAAAATCCCACCCAACAGTGCTTCATAGTGTCCATTATCCCAAAAATCTTTGAGAAGAATGTTGATGTAATTGTAACTTCCGAATGTATTCACTTGTATTTCTTATCTATTGTAACCCGATGTTCATTCTGGGATGTATTGTAATGTATTTGAGTCATGTCATACCCCAATTTTTATTCCGGGAAGTTTCTATAATGAGAAAGTCATGTCAAGTCATTATGGGTAACCCTCCTATTGGTCAAGGGTTAAAGTCCCCACAGTTGTGGGGCCCTTGGGTTATTAGACTATCCTAGTGAATTCGACCCTAGGTGAGTCATTTTAAGTCAGGGCAATAGTCCCCACCATTGTGTTACCCTCCTATTGGTAAGAGGAGGCAAAGTCCCCACAAGTGGTGGGGCACTAGGGTTATTAGACACTCCTAGAGATGTCGGCTCTAGTAAGTAATTGTTAAGTAAGGCTGACATGATGGAGTGGGTTCTAAGTGAATAGAAGAATATAAATAGAGAGTGAGAGCCTCTCTATTTATCACTTGCAACACTCACACCTGCTCATGGGGGCGCATAAGTGAGAGGAGAAGCTCTCTCAGTGTGTGAGAGAGAGAGACTGCTGCTGTGTGGAGATCATCTTAATGTCTTGGGGATTTTACTGTTTTGGTGTTGATTCTATCTTTGAGGAATTTGCAGGGTTTTCTCCTTTATGTTTTCCCCAAGTAAAACTCTTTGTGTCTCTTGTCTCTTGTGATGTGCTTATGTTTTATTGCTGTGCTTGTTATTCTCTCAATGAAAAGATCCTAAGATCATAATGCTAGCTTATATGATGAAAAACTAACATGGTATCAGAGATAACCTGAGAAGAAGACATTGTGCAGCTGCAGAAGCTAGGGCTTCTTACTTTTTGGGTCTCTCTCCACAATCCATCAGCAAAAGTATGCTAGGATGACTCTCCATTGAAGGGTGCATCTTTCTGTCGAAGCGGTTTTCGATGTGGAAATTAGGGCTTTCTACAAAAGAGGAATTTTTTAGTGAGACCAGCATAGGATTTTTCTCCTAATAAAAACCGAATTTTAGAGACCTGGATCAATAAATTTTGTTGGGTGAAACTCCGAGAAAGTCAAACCCTAGTTTGACCCCGAGCTGGAAAAACCCTAAATACTAAAAATGCTATGTTTTGGTACATTCACTATATCCTGATATTGGATAAGTCTCAAAAGCTGAAAATTGTAGGGGAATAATACAAAAACCTTATGAACACTGTATCTAAAACTCCACCTCCAATTATCTGTATTCCAGGAGATATGATCTCGCCAAGTTAGGGTTCCAGCCTCTTCCAGAATTCATCCTTAAATGGGACACCTAGGGAGAATTGCAATATCTTGGGCTACAAAGGTCCAAATGGAATTCATAAAGATGTTCCAAAAAGGGCACAAACTTTAATTTCATTGGTCCTAATTTCAGGCTCAGAATATCAACCAATGACACGTGGCATGCCATACAACTTCGCTGTTCGGAACAGTCCTGTAACAGGTCACCTTGAGACAATGATCATAAATAGGAAATGGTAAAACAAATTCTGATGAAACCTGTGGTGTTAGATCAGGGACATGATAGGTTACCTCATTATAAACATCCAGACATAGAGGATCATTAATTTCAGAGATATCACAGAAACAGTTAAAAGCATTTTTGCAAAAGAAATTGGAAAAATAGGGCTTCCTGTTCCGGGAGCTTCCCTCCACTGTTTTCAGAAAAGGAGTACATTGGAAAGCTTCATTTGAAGAGATATATCTTTCTATCCAATCGGATCTAAAATATTCAAATTTTTGAAAATTAGGGTTTCTGTGAAAAACCCTAGATCAGCGAACTCCGGGACAAGGACGGACACCTCAAATCGGTAAGATCTAATCCTTTGTTATTTCCATTTGAGGTTCTCATTTCAATATGATATATCACATCGGATTGGTGACAAGTTTGGGGAAGTTGACAACTTCCAAGACTTGAAGTATATGATCCCTCTCAAGAAAATGGATTGGACACCTACATGAGTATGGAGGTTCCAGTTTCAGAGGGAGATGAGGCTAGAAGCCTTTCACAAGAAGAACTTGGTCAAGGCCAAGAAGATCATGGTTGATTAAGTCACGAATCAACTTGTACTACAAGTGTCTTCCCTAAAGAAACCGAAGATGTTTGATTCCTTGACCAAGCTATTTGAAGGGAAGAACAAAAATCAGAATATGACCTTAAGAAACCAGTTGAAGAATGTGAAGATCCATAATACAGAGACCATGTAGTCATAAGGGTCTCTCAAATCAAAGAACAACTTGAAGCGATAAAAGAAAAAGTGAAGAATGAAAAAGTGGCGATGGCCACCTTGAATGGCCTCCTAGGATCGTGGAATTCATTCATTCAAGGAATGTGTTCCAGAAGGAAGTGATTACTTTCAGCAAACTCTGGGAAGAAGAAGATACCTCAAGCGATGAGGAATATGAAGAACTCAACTCTTGAAGAACCTCTTATCCACCTCAGCATTTGGATAAGAAACGATGCTATTATGAATGAAGAAGACAATGAAGCTGAAGACTCAAGAAGGAGTCGACCCATGAAACAAATAAAGATAAGTATTCAATTGTCATTTCATGATATTGTTTTGTTATGCATTTGTTTATATTCAGTTGATGTATCATGCATGATAGAATGTTTGCATTAACAACAGTATACTACTAATATGCATGTGATGGGTAAGTAGCTCATGGTGCTATACAAATTCTCCATTGCTACTTATCTAGAATGAAACCTCTTTGTTGACATATTGGATTAGTGCACAATCTCAATGTTGTCTTGGTAGAGATGGAAGGCATCTAGAAAGTTTCAGTGAGATATGGATGAATGTTGTATTGGCTAAAGTAGTTGCATGATCATATATTTATGCATAAGAACTTGCCAATATAAATATTCCTTATGAAATGTTCTAACCATACAAATGCATTTGATTTGTAGGAAATATCGCATACATAATCGCTTGCAAGCAAAGAAGGATGAAACTTGTTTCGAAGAACAAGTGACGATAGTTCAAGATGAAGAATAATATGATGAATAATATTCCAGCTATGAAGAAGTAACCAAGAAGACCATTTCAAGAAGAATGATGTCTAAGATGCAATATCGAGACCTGAAGAGAAGTTCGTAGCTCCATCATGAAGTAGATGGAAACATTGTGGGATACAAAGAAATATTCGTAGCACAAGGCTTCTCATGAAAATAAGACATAAAATAAGAAGAGATATTTGTAGCCACTAGAAGTGAAGTCACATGACATGCATAATCATGTGTGAAAATGAAAGAAGGCCTTGTACGAGTTCAGAAGACACCCATGGGAAATCACATACATGATGATATTGATGAAGATCTTAACCTTTGCTACAAGGTTGAAGATGCAAGTCTATACACTAGATGGTCACATAGAATATTAGTAGCATAG
>LPNX010556357.1:58179-72847 GCA_001517045.1 Pseudotsuga menziesii
CTTCAGTGCATAGAGTACATAAGACAGAGGGAGTATGATGCTTTGCTTCAAAGGGAGTGACTACAGAATATCTTGAGGATCGACATGGTATGAAAAGATGGGAAGATTACTGATGAATCTACGCTTTACTAAGAGTAAATTGGATTCCAACCTTTGCTTCAAGGTTGAAGACGGAAGACCAGTGATGCTCCTGTTATGTGTTGATACACTATTGTTCTAGGTATGGAGGTGTGGTAGAGTGTGGATGGAATATTCCTTGGACAAGGGAAGTATGCAGTAGAGATCCTAAAGAGGTTTGGGATGATGGACTGCAAGGCTATGGCCACACCTATGGCATCGAACATGAAGCTATTAAGTGATGCTTCATCAGAGACGGTTGATGCTACGATGTATCGTCAGATGATTGGGTCCTTGATGTACCTAAGACCATATATTTTCTTTGCTGTGAACACATTGAGACATGTTCACCTGATGGTTGCAAAGCATACAGGGGTACAGTTGATTATGGGATCAAGTACGATGCAAATCAAAAGATTAACCTAAAGGGTTATGTTGATTCAGATTGGGCAGGCAATGCCATCGACAAAAATATCACTTCAGGATGTTGCTTCAGTATGGGATCAGGTGTGATCTCTTGGTTTAGCAGGAACAAATCCTATGTGGTAGTGAGTACAGCTGAAGCAGAGTATGTCACAGCTTGTTCAGCTAGTTGTGAGTTAGTATGGCTGCGGAAGCTACTGTCTGATATATTTGATCTCCAGTTGGATGCTACTTGTATACATTGTGACAAACAGAGTTGCATGAAGTTGTCAGAGAATCCAGTGTTCCATGACAAGCCGAAGCATATCGAGATCAAATATCACTATATCATGGATATGGTGTAGAGAGGAGCAGTGAAGCTCCGGTATATTGCGATGGAGGAACAGATAGCTGATGTATTGATGAAGACATTGGCTAGGCTAACGTTCGAGTACTTCAAGGAAAGACTTGGTGTTCTCCAGATCGAGGTTCCTTCGAAGAGAAAGTGATGAGACCCATAGCCATTCTGACATGGTGAGAGGATTTCTTCCTTCCATGGTCAGATGTGAGGGCTGAACCATTCTGTTCATGGCTAAAGGATTTAGTTCCTTCCATGTCAGATGTGAGTGTTGGCCATTTCGACGAGTAGGTCGGATGTAAGGGAAACTACCATTCTCTAGGAGAATGGAGGTGCCTGGTCAGTTACCAGGTAGCTCAGTCGAGGAGGACTAGGGGCCATTCTGATATGATTGTAGGATTGGTTCCTACAAGATCATATGTGAGTGCAAGCCCTTCCATCACTGTGATAGGATGTGCTCTTGTCTGGATGGATGTAAGTGCAGAGTCAGTATTCACATAATGTGTTGATCAGACGTAAGTACTGAGCTAGTCTTCGCATCATGTGTTGATCAAACGTAAGTGCTGTGCCATTCTTTGCATCATGTGTTGATCAGATGTAAGTGCAGTGCCATTCTTCATATCATGTGTTGATCAGATGTAAGTGCAGTATCTATCTTCGCATCATGTGTTGATCAGATAGAGATGATTGAGCCAGTCTTTGCATCATGTGTTGATCAGACGTAAGTGCTAGTCCTTTCTGATGAGTAGGTCAGATGTGAGTGCTGGGCGTGCCTTTCTAATGAGTAGGTCAGATGTAAGTGTTGGGCGTGCCTTTCTGACGAGTAGCTCATTTATAAGTGCAGTATCTATCTTCGCATCATGTGTTGATCAGATAGAAATGATGAACCATTCTTTGCATCATGTGTTGATCAGATATAAGTGCTTAGAAAAGACCTACATGGAGGCTAGGCCTACAACCAACATGAAAAAGGGTTGGCTCTGTAGAACTTCCTATGACAAGAAGAATCATGAGATAACACTAGGGATGATCCAGATCAAGTGATGATTGAGGTCCAGTGATGATAGCCAGCGATGATCTAGATCGAGTGATGATCAAGATCTAGTGATGATGATCCAGCAGTGATGATCCAGATCGAGTGATGATCTAGATCCAGTCTAGTGATGTTGATCCAGATCGAGGGATGATAGAGATCTAGAGATGATATAGATCCAGTGATGATGCTACATATTGATCCATATCTAGTGATGATGTTACATATTGATCCAGATCGAGAGATGATCCAGATCCAGTGATGATGTTACATATTGATCCAGACCGAGAGATGATCCAGATCTAGTGATGATGTTACATGATGGTCTAGATCGAGTGATGATCTAAATTCAGTGATGATGATCCAGATCGAGTGATGATCCAGATCCAGATGAAGATGACTTACAGATGAAGATGACTTGAAGATGAAGATGAATTTGAAGATGACGAAGACTTGACGATGACCCAGATGATACAGAGAAGAAGACTTGTGCTGATAAATTGTGTCAAGTGAATACCTTCCTAGTTAAGAGGGAGTGTTGATGTAATTGTAACTTTAGAATGTATTCACTTGTATTTCTTATCTATTGTAACCTGATGTTCATTCCGGGATGTATTGTAATGTATTTGAGTCATGTTATACCCCGATGTTTATTTCGAGAAGTTTCTATAATGAGAAAGTCATGTCAAATCATTGTGGGTAACCCTCCTATTAGTCAAGGGTTAAAGTCCCCACAGTTGTGGGGCCCTTGGGTTATTATACTATCCTAGTGAAGTCGGCCCTAGGTGAGTCATTGTAAGTCGAGGCAATAGTCCCCACCATTGTGTTACCCTCCTATTGGTAAGAGGAGGTAAAGTCCCCACAAGTGGTGGGGAACTAGGGTTATTAGACACTCCTAGAGATGTTGGCTCTAGTAAGTAATTGTTAAGTAAGGCCGACATGATGGAGTGGGTTCCAAGTGAATGGAAGAATATAAATAGAGAGTGAGAGCCTCTCTATTTATCACTTGCAACACTCACACTTGCTCATGGGGGCACATAAGTGAGAGGATAAGCTCTCTTAGTGAGAGAGAGAGAGAGAGACTGTTGCTGTGTGGATATCATCTTAATGTCTTGGGGCTTTTACTGTTTTGGTGATGATTCTATCTTTGAGGAAGTTGTGGTGTTTTCTCCTTTATGGTTTCCCCGAGGAAAACTCTTTGTGTCTCTTGTCTCTTTTGATGTGCTTATGTTTTATTGCTGTGCTTGTTATTCTCTCAGTGAAAAGATCCTAAGATCATAATGCTAGCTGATATGATGAAAAACTAACAAAGAAAATTAGGGAATGCCCTACTTTACAACCTACCAATGTAAATACTACACAAATACCAAGATACAAGGAAAAAGAATCATCAGTCATGCATGTAGAACAAGTTTACAAAAATATTGGTGACCATGGCTAACTTCAAAGCCTAGTAGAAACTTTTATAGGATAAGCTGCTAGATGGTGGGATACCCATTATACAAGACTGTAGACTTGGACAACAACTTCGACTTACTTTGGCTAAAGGTTAGGAAAAAAGAATTTAACCAAACAGGATAAGATACCTATATTCACTCAAGGACAGAACCCAGAAGATCATATTAAGACATGTGAAAAAGAATGGAGAAAACTTGGACACAAGGATGAATGAGCATGGCCACACCTATTCCCATCAACCCTCTCCGACTTACCAAACAAATGGTATAAAATGGAAGAATCTAGAAGTGAAACATTCTTATGGCATGAACTCAGGGAAAAATTCATTAAATATTTCAACTTTATACCACAAAATGAAAACTTAGTCGAAACAAGAAAATAGAATAATATTTACCTTGATGAAGACATGCCAATAATGTGTTTTGATCCCCGCAAAATCACCTTTTTTGGTTATGGTATTCTTCAAGTTTGCACAAAATCCAGTGGGAAATTTAATTTTCCGCATTACTTCTTTGACAACATTGCTTTGTTGCTCCGTAAACATCCATGGAATAGAGTTTATGTTAAATTGTTCTCCGTTGGTATGAAATTGGATGATGTCTTTCATTGCATGGTTTCTTTCTTGAATGTCTTTGCAATCTTTCACAACTTTATCTTTCTCCCTCCTTAGCTCTAGTATTCGCCATAAGATTTTAGTAAAATTCTTTCCAATATGCATTGTATCAAACAAATGAGCAATTTATAAGTGCTCATAGTAGGGTAACCTGATGAATTGAACAGGATAAATTTTCATTCCTCATGGAAGCCCATTAATACCTTCATGATCATGATGGACATCATGAATATTAGTTTATAAATAAATTACATCATAAATCAAATATGGCCACTAGAGTAAACAACTCACAATAAAAATTAAAATACATAACAATTCATATACGATGATCCATACGTACCATGATGACGATTTCTATTGTATTGCATCTTCCAAAGGTGAGGTGTCATTCTCCGTGGTTTTAATGCAGTCTTCTGCTTCCCATTGAAAATATTTTTTTCAGTTGTTCTATACCTATGATTCTTAGAGAGGAAATGCCTATACTCATCAAACATCTCCTTTCTTAATCTTTTTGAATGATGATATTTTATCTTACGACCACAAACTAGACATGCAAATTTACCCTTTGTTTGAATACCTACAATATTTAGATATGAAATATCTATGCCAAATATATATTCATATATAAACTATTCTAACTACTCCATTTCATTAAATGCAATTAAAGTGGAACTTAAAATTACAAACCACAAAATGAAGTTAACCTAGGGGCATCGTGTACTGTCCATACAACCATTGCATGGAATTGAAATTTCCTTTGTCATATTGGTCTAGATAGGTCATACATAGTTATGCCATTCCATAAATTTAGTAGCTCATCTATAAGAGGTTCGATGTATACATTCATATCTTTGACTTGAAACTTACCTGATTCATTTGAAGTACATACAAAATATATCATTATGAGAACCATTAAGATATATAAAACATGCACAAGAGTAAAATAATAGATATATATATGAAATTAAGAAACATAATACGACAAATGAGATGCCACAACTACATTATAAATAAAACAGTTTTTGACAAAAAAAACTGGAATAATCATCGACAACATTATGTGCTCCCTCTTTATTGACAACCATGGAGGATTGTTATTGTTGACAACAAAAATAGGCCACACCATGTAAATGGATTTCATCTGTGCAAATGGATTAGCACCATCTGCTGCCAAAGAAATACTAAGATTATGTGGTTCTTCCTTAAAGTGAGGTCACTTTTCCTTCATATCTCTAAAAGCAGAACCATCTATAGGCATTTGGATAACATCATCTTGACTTCTGTTCCTATCATGGTAATCCATAAATTGCGCTATGTTTTTGCACTTGAACAGTCGTTGCAAACATGGAATGATGGGAATATAACGAAGAACCTTCTGAGGCACCTTTTTTGTTACTTTATTTGTACGACTCTCTACTTACATGACATTTCAGACATTCTGTTGAAAATTCATGCTGATTATAATATATAACATGGTTATCGGGGCATGCATGAATTGCTTCATAATGGATTCCAATCTCTTTCATGATGGAAGATAAATCTTGATATGTGCGAGGTAAAATATTTGATGGTGGTAACAAAAATTCAGCTATCAAGCTACAAAAAAAATAAAAAAATTATTAATGTAATAAATAAATAATATTAACGAAACGCACTTCATCCGTACGATGATCAATAATGAGTTAACAATACAATTATTAGAGGAATACAGATAAACTTTATCATGACCCTATATATGTGATGGATTATTTTACATACCTTAGCATCCGTGTGATTGCAATGTTTGAAAGACCATTCATAACCTTGAAGTTCATTATCAACAATACAATAGAGAGAAGATTTGTTTTGGAGCCTTCATAAATGGGTTCATATACCTTATTAAGAAGAGGTATATCATGAACATCATCAAAGTCATCATCATTTTCATTATCAACGTCATCGTCGTCATCCATTCTAACATTAAATTAATCATGGATCAATGTATTTGTACCATCATATTCAATTACATTATCGGTATGATCATCTTGTTCAATATGATCATTCACTTGTTCTCCATTAAACATACACGCTCCATGATACCGATCCTGAACTTGTTCTGAAAGCACTTCCTCTGGATGATATGCTATAGGGTGTATTTCCTTTAATATAAATACATGGAAACATCAATAGATATACATTAATATATGAAAAATAAAAATAATACATACAATTACAAAAAAAACGCATATAATAAACTTTATAATGCTAAACCTACAAATGGATGATATTCATTCCCCCCCTCAGCATGTCCATGTTCCCTGCAATGTTTTGTGGCTTTTGACATCAATATTCTTCTCCTCTTAAATCCCCTGCATTGAGTACATGGGCAATAACATTTGCCATCACCCCTTCGTTTCGCTGCATCCCATAGTCTAGCAAGCAATTGTCGGTTGTCTTCATTTGGATTCATAATATTTCTATTTGACATTTTTGTCACAAACTTCGTTAATGAATATAACCGGTTGTTTTGAAAAATCAAGTTCCACGCATCAACATTTTGTCAAACAGAGAGAAGTCGAAGAATAAAAAATTCTCGGCAAACTGTCTATTGATGAAAAAAAAAATTCCCACAACCGCCCATTGAAGAATAAAACAATTCCTGAAAACGTTCGTCAAGGAACAAATAATTTTCGCAAATCGTCCGTCGCTTCTAAAACAAACATGTCAAAATGTTTAAAACAATTTATATTTATAATGGCCATGCATCGGATATTCGACACCTTGAACATAGTTACCATTGAAAATATGGGAGCATAAATTTAAAATCATGTAAACCTTACATTTAAAAAAAAAAACCTATACATCCCGTCAGATCTCCGACGCTAAGGGGTCAGATATCCAACACTATTGGGTCCACATACCTTTGGATATCCGACACCATATTGTTGGATATCTGACATCAGACCGTCGAAGATCCGATGCTTAAGGGTCAAATATGTGACACTCTGGGGGTCGGATATCCAACGCCTGCTGTGTTGGATATTCGACTGCGCTATAAAAATTTTTTGACCGACGTTCTTTTTAGTGATTGCCGTTCGACACATCCATATGAAATGTTGGATGATGTCAGATTCTAATGTCAGATTTCAGGTTCAAATCCTGTTGTGAAAGATGATTGATTTTCTACTTGTTGATTTTTTGGTTTAACTTTTATGATAATTTGATGGGTTGGCTTATTTGACGTGAATTAGATCTTTTATGTACTTTATTATTGGTGGTTTTACTTAGTCTCTCATAAGGCCAGCCTAGATCCAAATCCTAGGCTCTATCAAGCGCCGAGAGGGATCAAATCTCCCGAGGTGCAAATGTCAGCTGTATAATTGTAATATTATTAATATTATTATTAAAATAATGTCTACTATCTAATTGTAATATTATTATTTTTAATAAGAAAAATGTATTAACCTTTTTTATTAAATTAAAGTTTAATAATATTTTATGTAATTTTTTTCAGAGACACTTTTAAAAGGTTTAATGTTATTAAGGTCAATTTTATGTATATCAAGTTGAAAGTTTATTAAAGGTTTAATGTTAATTTCAGAGACTGTCACTTTTAAAAATCTGTAGCTTTCTTACTTATCACTGAATAAAAGATTGAAGACAGAAATATCACATTGTCTATTTTAAACTTTGTAAAAAAAATTCTTGTTTGTATTTCTTATTTGACTATACAAACAAAGCTATCTAATGCTGAGTCGATCTTCATTTAAACAAAAAAATATTGTAACTAAAATTATAAATAAAAATATATTTACATCTTAAATTTTATTCACCTCCAATCTTCCAGATTTTCACGTGAGTGTTTGTGGAATATGTTGCAGTAAATTTACACTTTAGGATTTGCAAAATTTGTGCCATCGATTTTCTGAATGGCTGGCATGCAGGTTAATAGTTAATCTGTGACAGGATCATTATGCACTTGGTTTCTCTCCTTGGAAAATACAGTTGTATTGGTGAGTTTAAGGTAATTCTACAAGAAAACATTTGAAAAGTCTGAATCTGTTTTAATAAGGAAAGCGAACCTATGTTTAAAGTTACAAGGATCAATTTCTTTCTAGCATTCAGCTTTGCTCATGAATAATGTATTATTTACAAGTTTCCGCGTGTTTCTGGTTAATCATAAAACCAATTATGTTTAATGCATCCATTTACTTTATGGATCAAATTGGATCCACTAGGATCACTGTCCAACTGGACAGCTGAAAATTCAAAGAATGTATGCTTATGGAATGGTGTTTACTCACACAGCATAAGTCTAAAAGAGTGGTTTCCCTCATCCTTCCTGGAATAAGTCTGTGAGATACTATTTCTCCATCTATCCGCAACCTTTCCTTATTGCATAAGTTGGATCTTTCAAATAGTAGTTTGACAGGTACCATACCAACACAATTGGGTCGTCTAGTTAAATTGGAATATCTCGAGTTAGGCAACAATTTTCTCACTGTAAGTATTCCAACTTCTCTGAGCAATTGCACATCTATGAAAGAACTATACATTTATGTTAACAATCTCACTGGTCACATCCCTCAAGCTTTGGGTAATTGTACTCAGCTATGGTCTGTTGATTTTTCTTCCAACTACTTGAGTGGAAGAGTTCCAGTGGAATTGGGTTTGCTGCAGAACTTAGAGCGCCTATATCTAGGTTTCAACCATTTGAGTGGAAGAATTCCTGTGGAATTGGGCTCGCTCCATAAGTTAGAGATCATATATCTCAGGTCCAACAACTTGAGTGGAAACATTCCAGTGGAATTAGGCTCGCTGCACAACTTACAGGGACTGTATCTGCAATCCAATAACTTGAGCGCAAGGATTCCCTCATCTCTAGGGAATTGCACAAAGATGATGTATTTGTTGGTCTCCAAAAACAGACTTAGTGGAAGAACCCCGGAAGAAATAGTCAAATGTGTATATTTAAGCAGGTTACACATGTGTAAAAACCAGTTGAATGGAAAGATCCCCACATCTTCACTATTTTTTTTTGCCGACACATGTTAGTAACTTTGCATCATGTTACAAGATCTCTCCCATAAGATTCACTTTCACTAACGTTACATCACATTACAAGATCTCTCCCATAATATTCACTTTCACTATTATTTTTGCCGACATGTTAGTAACGTTACATCACGTGACAAGATCTCCCCCATAATATTCACTTTCACTATTATTTTTTGCCGACATGTTAGTAACGTTACATCATGTGACAAGATCTCCCCCATAATATTCACTTTCACTATTATTTTTTGCCGACATGTTAGTAACGTTACATCACTTGACAAAATCTCCCCCATAATATTCACTTTCACTATTATTTTTTGCCGACATGTTAGTAACGTTACATCACGTTACATCACGTTACATCACGTGACAAGATCTCCCCCATAATATTCACTTTCACTATTATTTTTTGCCGACATGTTAGTAACGTTACATCACGTTACATCACGTTACATCACGTGACAAGATCTCCCCCATATTGGGCTGTAGAGTGCCTCTCGACGCAATAATAACCTAGTCTACTGCACTTGGAAATAAATTATTATTTGTGACTATATGCATGTGTTAAATTGAATAAATCATTTAAATGTAAAATAATCACAAGTGTAAGAATACGTTTCTTGCGAGTCATCTCTCATATAAATAATGGTTGCATCTTTGAAGTTTACTTCCATAATTGCATGCACATTTTAAAATCATTAAGTTAGTTGTATGTCTCTTCCTAATTATGCATTATGTCTCTTCTTTGTTGTTTATTATTTTTATCGTATACATTTTAGTTAGAATAACAATAGATTCTGATTGTTACATATACCATATGAATATTAAAGATTTAAAAATACAATTTAATAAATGTGATTTAAAAAAAATTCCTTTATTATATTATTAACTTTAATTTACACCTATTTCTTTTCATAACTTTATTAATAAATTCTATATACTTTTAAACTAATCAAATATCTTAAACATATATATATCTTATACATTGTGATAGAACTAATCAAATAACTTAAACACATATATCTTATATATTGTGGATAAGAGGATTAATAAATTTGTCCCAAAAATTATATTTACCTATACATTTTATTTATTTATTTAAAATATTTATATATTCTCCAAATTTATCATATTACAAATAATCCCTCTTAATTATAATATTACCCTTGCTTTACTCATGTAAAATATGTAGACTTATATATTTGGGACAAGAAGATTAATAAATTTGTCCCAAAAATTATATTTACCTACATTTATTTATTTATTTAAAATTTTTATATATTATCTAAGTTATCACAACTCTATTACAAATAATCTCTCCTCATTATAATATTACCCTTGCTTTAGTCATGTGAAATACTTAGCGATTTGCACTGATTTCCAAATACTTTTTAGTTGACGAAAAAAAAATTGTTTTTTTCCAAAGTTAACATTACTGATATAATTTTTTATTTTTTTGGCATATTATTTTAGTATTTATTTTGCATACTATTGGTTGAAAACTTGAGGCTTTATTGTAGTAAGAGTTTGTAAAAATTTGAGAAAAGTCTTTAATAAGAATTTTAATGTGAATTCCAGGTGTCTTATCCAATGTCTTCACCTCTCATTAATGGGAATTCCAAGTGTCTTCGTTCGCGGTCTTCACGTCACGACTTTCACTTCGATTGTCTTCACGTTACTTCTTAGGAGAGCACTTCTTAGGAGAGCACGTTACTGCCTTTGGAAAGCAATAAGCACCCGGCAGCGCAACAAACCCCTTAAGAGAGCACGTTATTGGAGAGCAATAAGCACCCAGCAACCCAGCAATAAATGCTCTGGTTACGAAGCACATTAACTGTTGAATGAAAAGCTAAATTAAATCCAACCATTAATGTGCCCTGCATCCACAGCATTTATTGCTGGGCTGCGGGGTGCTTATTACTCTCCACCGCCTTCACCTCGATTCTCTGATTGCTTATCGTTCACCGCATCCTCCATATGCAGGCAACTTTTAGAATCACGTCACCGCCTTCACCTTGATTGTCTGATTGCTTATCGTTCACTGGATCCTCCATATGCAGGCAACTTCCACAATCACCTCACTGCCTTCACCTGGATTGTCTTCACCCCCACTCTTCCACCGCATCCTCCATATGCAGACAACTGCGGGGTCTACCAAATAAACACGATCATATTTCCACCTTAGCATAAAAAAGGTTACCTCTATATTAATGCACTTACCTCTATATTACTGCACCATCGTTACATGACTCTTAATTCCAATTGGAATGGAAAAGCTTGACAGTGCAATTCTTTTGCCATGGAAAATCTCATAACATTATTGTGTAGAAATTAGTTGATAATCAGTGCACTATTCTAAAGAAATAGGAGAGGATCCGAAGTGAGAGTGTGGCTACAAGAACAATATCAGCTACTTGGATCCTCCAACTTCAAAGGTACGCTGATCATTTTTCTTTAAAATCAATTCAGGCTCCCTTTCAATTCCTGCAACAGTATATTAACCTAAATAACCTTCATAGTACACTCAGAGATTTTCTTTAAAAGCTATTGAAGCTTCCTTTCAATTCCTTAAGATTATTGTTCCTCTTGAGCACAGCATTGTTTATCTCTATCTCCTAGACCTAATTATGCACTTGTCCCCTGAGCTGATGGAAGATAAATTGACTAGTGTAATCTCCTTGCTGCACTGCTTCAGGTCAAGCACTCGACTGCATAAATGCCAAAGGTACCTAGTAGCTTTAGCACCCATTTAATGGGAATTCTTCAATTGCAATTCACAGCTTGCCTACCCACAATCACAACTACAAACACACATTCTCCTTCCTCCCTTTGTACATTATCATGATTTGGACATCTGGTATACTGTTTAGTTTCAATCTTTATGTATTTTTTTCTTCTCAGATCTAGGTTTTAATTGAGAATCGTGTAAGGGGTTCAGTGTATGGCGTCTGCAATGATTTTTTGGGCTTTTATTTTCTTTGGGAAGTGCTTCGAACTTTAGAAAGCATTACAGTTAGTCTAAATAGTGAGCCGCCCTTCAATGAACTGTTCCATTTGATCACTATAAAACACCTTAAAACAGTAATATCAAGACATAAATCCGTAGGAAGAACAAATATTCCTCTTGATGATGATCCCAGCTTAGAGGATTGAAAGTCAAGAACCATCAAACTGAAAATACAGTTTCAGCAGGAGGTATATTTTTCATTTTGAACAGTTTCAGGTATATTTTTCCAGTACTTTTACACATAACCCTAGCTAGGCAGATTACCTCTTGAAAATTAAATAAATATATAGTAATTTATTATTTTTGATAAAAACAACAATTCTTACCCACGACAGATTACAACCTTAGGTATAATAAATATATAGTAATTTATTATTTTTTATAAAAACAACAATTGTTACCCACGACAGATTACAACCTTCGGTATAAGGAATAACATAACACAAAATTGGAGCATAAAACGCTTTAAATCCTAATTAACAACTACTACTTCCTTAAGCGTGTAAGAAATTTAAACGTTTATAGGGTGGAATAATGAATTGGATGTCTATTTTGGGGGTTATGAGAAAAGCTGTGTTTTTTTTCCAAGTTTGTCAACTTCCAGTAAAGAAAAAATAGATTTGTGTTTAGAATTTCATTTTGTAGTAAAAGCAAATGTTGTAGAGAATTGTGTTAGCTTTCTATGGGTTATTTTTTAGATTTTTTTTATTGGCATTTGATATGTCATTTTTGCAAGTGTTTGATAGTATGTTATTAATTAATGAAATTATGATATATAGTCATGTCTTTTGACATTGGTTTATTCATTGTTCAACTATTGTTCATTAAAAAAAAATGTTATGATGATTTAGACACATTGTACTAAAGGCTGTCGTAAGTTTGTATCCAACAACAGCATGCAATAATTATTAGAATGTTTTGAAGTGGACCAATCTGAAAAACTACCATAAAACTGATATGTTTAGTTTAGCACAACATTTTCCCTAATTTCCAATTAAAAAAAAACAAAAAGTATCCTTTTGAAGAAAACACATCAATGTTGGGCACCATGATTTTTCTAAATTTTTTTATCGCGTCTTTAAGAAGTTATTGATTTTTCATTTTAATAAATTCTATCAAATTTTGAAGCAATCCACACACCTTCTAGAAATATAATAAATAAAATTAGTGGATCACATGAATTTCAACAAATGGTATTATTTATGAAGAGAAATTGTAAGAATTTGATATGATCCGATCTCTCGGAAATGGGAAGAAGAGTGAGATATGTGATGGAATTCAATTTTTGAAATATTAGAGGCTTTCGGTAGAACTAATCTTTTGGCCGAAAGTTATCAAATGTTTGGAAGAATGTTAGATTTAATGGACGGAAAATAGTTGGGTTGAACAAATAGTTGGACTGAAAATGTCTATTGAATTTTTTTCGTTCCATTTCAATTCTTTATTTATATGAATGGTGGCTCAACATATTTGTTCAACATTTTACATAGTTATAGAAGAGGGAAGGCTCTCTTTTCTCATAAATATTGCTATTTTTATTTGATACCAAACATTATTTTGAAAATTTGTTGTCTTTTTTTCTTTATGGAAGATGTTTCTCGAAAATATTTTATGGTACAATTTTTCTTAAAAATTCTGCGTACGTTTTTAAAAAATATTATGAACAATATTTTATGGACAGATTTACTTTCAAAACCTTGCCTTAAACGGGTTAATTATCAATTTTTAGTAGTCATCTTTTTGCCTTTTAACTCGTAATTTATATTTATGTAGTGAACGCAGGTTTATACTCGTTAATTATACTTTTATAACATTTAAATAAACTGTATTTTTTTTGTAATTCACGTGGCCTAGAAGTGCCAAATTTGGTTGCTAACCTTCCTTGTAGCCATTATCACTACTTTTTGTAGTCATATTGCTTGAGGTGGATGACTCTTACTTTTTTTGTATTTTTTATGGTGAATTGTTTTTATTGATGATTAAGATTCTCTCAATTAAGATTCTCTCAAGGGTAATTTATTCTAAGTTGAAGGTATACATTGAATAATCATGGGCAACAAAAAAATGCAATTCACGTGGCCTAGAAGTGCCAAATTTGGTTGCTAACCTTCCTTGTAGCCATTATCACTACTTTTTGTAGTCATATTGTTTGAGGTGGATGACTCTTACTTTTTTTGTATTTTTTATGGTGAATTTTTTTTTATTGATGATTAAGATTCTCTCAAGGGTAATTTATTCTAAGTTGAAGGTATACATTGAATAATCATGGGCAACAAAAAAATGCGAAAGATGAAATGTGATCGCACTCGAGATGATGCCTCACATAATGAAAATAAAAAACTCAAATACCATGAAAAAAGAAACAAAAGAATACAAATATTGAAGACATCACTAATGATGATGTAACTAGAGACTTGGATCAAAATGTTGATGATATGAATACTCAAAATAAAACTCAAGAATAATTTGAACCAGGTAGGTACAAATATTGTAAATTTGTTTAAAATGCAGTAACGGGTTTTTGTAAACGATGTATTTTTTAATATAATTTCTAAATACAGATACAAATGTTGAAGATGTTGAAGAATCACAAAACAATGCAAATATTCAATCCAATAGAGGAAATATATATATATATATATA
>LPNX010556357.1:73166-129667 GCA_001517045.1 Pseudotsuga menziesii
TTGACTATGACATGTTACAAAATGTTGATAAAGAAAAATTTGGAAACACAAAACCTAACCATATTGTACGATATCGTGAGATGCATGAACAATTTCTGGAAAAAGAATCAGTGGCAACACAAGCTCAAATTTTGAGGTGTTTGTTAGTCTCTAAGAAGTTGAAGGAAGCTTGGTCATTATTGGGTATTCAAAAGAAGACAAAAGATTCAAAGGTGAAACAAAATGTGTTCGAAAATATATCCAATGCAATAAAAACAATTGGAAAATCTAGAAAGAAAGATACTAGTGCTACACGTAGAATAATACAAACATCGATTATTTCATGTAGTACTAGACAAAAACATTTGACAACGCAGATCACAAAGTTTATCGAAACTTCGCGGAAAAAATTATACAAATATAACAAATTTCGATTACAAATAGATGCAAATGATGAGCTTTCTTGTTGGGTAATTATTTGTAGACAACCCTATAAAGATAGGGTCAGTGAAAGTGTTAAATCTATGATGCATGAATATTTGGTGGCGAATTCTCGTGTTTCACCAAATGCAAGAGACGTGATACGACACATAATATCTCGAAATCAGTATGAAATCCATCCAAAACATATATTGGAGATGACTCAAATACAATTGTTCAATAAATTCAAAGATGAACATAGTGAATTGAATCCGTCAATCAATAAATTTATACAACATAAGCCATGGTATGTTAGACCTATCACTATTCGTGACACATGTCGTTGTCGCTATCATGTTGAGTTTGAATTATATTATGACACATTCCTTCGGTTTGGTAAAACATTTTGGTTGAATTCACCTCCTTCCACATTTCGTTCTTTTATATCTGAAATTCTATGTGAAAGAGATAGTCACGAGAATTTTTACAACAAATGATATGTCGGTGGAAAGAAATGTGATAATTGTGGAACTCTAGCTTTATTCCACCATAAATATCCTATTGATATTAACGATCTGTCATTGTTATATATCATAGTTGATTGGAAGAGATATGAATATGTCACGTATTCCCACAATTCTATAAGTTCTTCAAATGCTCTTTCGAAATGAATAGATTTACAAGAAGATAAAATCAATGTTACAGAGTTTTTGAAAAAGTTTGAAAAAGAAATTTATAAACACATAAAACATTCACATATAGCACAATGGAAAGACTTGCAATTCAAAAAATCACGTGATGTTTTTCCACAGGGGACTATTTTTTCTATGGTTGATTTCGTAGAGAATTACACATTTGAAACACAAAAAGAAATACATAGTGAATATTATCATTCTGACCAAGTTTCTATATTTGTCCATGTTCTATATAGACATGCTCAACAAAATGTTGATGATATAGAAAGCACAAATGACAATCGACATGCGATTAAGGAATACCATTTCTATATTAGCAATGATCGCACGCATGATACACATTATGTACAACATTGTTTTGATATTATTTATGGTTTATTCAAAACACGTGGAGTTGTAATGAATAAACATTGGATATGGTAAGATGGATGTGCAGGAAAATTTAAATCTTCACAATCATTCTTATGGCTATGTCGCCTTCATAAAAAAAAAATATGAAACATCGATGGATTTTTTTTGAAAATGGTCATGGAAAAGGGGAGCACGATGGTGCCGGGGCGTGTGTAAAATGAGCACTTCGAAGGTATCAAATGAACCATTCTGCCGATCTATTTGTGTGTGCTAATCAAGTTGTTCAATGGTGTCGTTTAAATCTTAGCCATGATTAAAATTAACAATCAAAAGATGTGCGCAGGTATGAACTTTGTTTTCAAAAAAAAATGATTCAACTTAGAATGACTTTAATATGTACATCTACTAACATTTTATTCACATGTACATGTAAAATTGTTTATGTTTTGACAGGTTTTTTTGGCATATTGGAATCCAAGATATAGACAGATCAATCCCATATGATTCTAGCACTATTCATGAAACTCGAGCTTTACACTCGATCAAAACAGAAACCTTCCAAAATGTGTTTTCATTTGATAGTAGGTAGCTAACATGCTTTTGTCCTATTTTCATAGAGGACACATAATCAATAGAGATTTGTGAAAACATCAATGACAATTATGTTAAACCTTGGAAACACAACGAAATTAATTTGAAAGGAAAAATGCCACTCACAAGCTTCTAAGAGTTGGAATCAGAGGACATTGCAATATCAATTGATGGTGATAGAATTTTTGATTTGGTTAGAGAAGTTAATTTTATGTATATATACTAAATACTAAATTTTTCTGTTTTTATTTTAATTTTTTTTTTGACAAATTCAATGTTCTTAATTATGTGTAGGAGATGTATTTTCTTTGGTTGCACCCATAGAGAACAATGAAAATGTGAGATATTATTTGATGCGATGCATAGAGAGAAAGATGAAATTATTGGAGGACTATGATGATAGAGGTTTTATATATGAAAGAGGGTCAATTCTATTAAAAGGTTATTTTTTTCAAGAAACATATCAAACTGAAAGGGACATTCAATTTAAATACTATCAACCTGATGTCATATGCTGCCAATATAGTCATTTGGTATGCGCAACTCGCATAAAGTTAATAGAAGTTAAATCAAATAAAAAAATGAAATCTAGAATATGGAAGATGTCAAAAGTTGATCATGAAAGAATAATTGAAGACGAGATTCCTTTAAGATCTTGTTTCTAATTTGAATCATGTTGAACACGATACATACTTTTTACATGAAGGGCATCTTCATTGGTTTTATAATTGTGACACTCAAATAGAGTGATTATTGATAAGTTCTGAGCTATATTGTTTTGATGAATTTTTAAGCACATTCATTATGAAATTGTCAAATTATGAGATCTGTGCCTCTTTTAAACTTAAATATAATAAACTATTATATTAGATTGTTGAACTTATGTACATTTCAAATTGATTAAATTTTTTAAATTCTTGAGCTTATGTCCATCAAATTGAGGAAACTTATAAAATAGTGTTCTTGCATTGTTGAGCTTGTAGCTCATTGTTCTTAGATTGTTTCGCGTATGTATTTATCAAATTGATGTCAATTATATGATATATTTTTCTTGGATTGTTTAACATAAGTACATCAAAATGATTTATATTAATTTTATAACGAAATTTATATGTACAATTGTATAAATTCATAACATACAAAATTTCAATATTAACATTACTAAATATTAAAAATCATTACTAATGATTAAAAATCTTGATTGAATTTGCACAAAAGAGGATTGTGAAATAAATTCATTTAATACAAAAATCATTTAATATATTTATTAAATCATTTATGTAATTAAATTTAATATACTAATTAGTATCTTAATATCATTAATTTAATCATCATGTAAGATACCAATTACATAAATGAATTAAGATACTATTTACATTGATCCTCAACCAAAACGAAAACAAAAATTTAGAGTGAAGATCGCAATTACATGTATCTGTTGCCAAATTTCTGTGGTGGTCAGTTATTGATGTTGTTGTCGGAGAAACCACAGTATCGAAATGACCAGGTCAACATTTTGAATCCATATGAGGATCCATCATCAGGACAAAGTCAAATGTGGAGAGAGTGAGAACCATTGTTAAATACTGGAACCAGGTAGAAAGTCTAAGGTCGGCCGCGGAGACTAGGGTTTGCTAGGTAAAATTTTTTAATTTTATTTAATTTCAAAGTGTGGAAAAATTATTCTCTCAACCTATTTTTCAGAAAAGGAATTGTTTATGTTATTAAATTTTTTTACAAAGGTTAAATTAAAAAATTACATGTATGTTGAGAGGGATTATAATTGAAAGGGTTGTGAATGAATTATCATGTTGTCTCAAGAGAATTCCTCATAATGCATAATTATCATGCAAAGTTCCCTAAGAAATGGATTGGATATCTTTTAGATATTTTTTATGGATCTAGATCTATCATAATGTTCACAACAAAGGAATGTGGTTCAATAGAATGAACGATGCGGGTAGTATATTAATTTCTCATACTCCTTCACTTGGATTTATTCTTTTTTCTACTAGCCACATTTTATTGATCTTATAAACAAAACCATTCCTTCGTAAATCTAGTGAGCATCACCTAATATTTCCATAGATTAGGTAGAAGTACCTTCCATTTTCTACAGGAAAAGGTTTGCTTCTCTTTCTCCAATGTTACCATGAAAAAGTTCCTTCCATTTACTAAAGAAACAAAGGAAAGGAATGGCCAGCATTGTAGAGGTTAGCTTGAATTCAATCCAAATATGCCAATGTAACTAAACATTTTTCTCAACAAAATATCTTTGGCCCATCAAGAAAAGACAAATTTAGAGAATTTTTAAATACAAATGGTTGAATTTTTATTTTATTTAAATCATCTTCCATACATCCATTGTATCTAAAAAGTCACAATTAAATATTAGATTTTCCAATTTTAAATCCATCATGCCCAAAATACCATAATACATTAGACCATTTTCTTGTCTATGATAGTTAACCATTTGATCAACACGAAATATATCCTCTTAGTATTCTTGGCCAACATTTACTTTAAGATTACAAACTTTGGGCACCTTCTTGAACATGAGCATGAATATCTGTGAGTCTAATATATCATGTTGTATCAAAGGTCCAAAACTAGGTTGTAATGACAATTTCCCACCCAATGATGTCACTAATCTCCTTAAAGTCTTTGAAAATTTCATGCAAAAAAAATATGTACACTTAGAACTTACATTTATGGGACATTAAAATTGTTTGTTCATTAAAACTTGAAGTTGATCTAAACTTCACAAAAGTAGATTTTTCAGCAAGATAAAAAAGTATCTTGAAATTGGAATACAAAAGGTTGAATTTTAGAAGAGATGGGACAAATAAAAGTTTCCATCTCCATGATTGGTTTCAAAAATGACTTCTAATGTAGTTAATACTACACCTTTTATAAAACAATATTGAATTAATTTTGAACAAATTAGATGGTCCAAAAGAAATGAAGAAACCACAGATATTAGGGTTTTGACTCTAGGGATAAAGTTGATCTAGGGATATCATTAGGCATCCAAATGAGGGTGTGGCTGCTATAGGATTCATGGGTTGAAAGCTAAACATGTTTCCCCATGATAATTTACACATTAGGCATACGTGGATAAACCCTTGTTCTTGTTCGCTAAATGTTTGTGCTCTAAGAAATTTAGGGTTCAATGAGCAAGTAGTAACCCTCCAAATACCATATTTCTTACCAGTCAGTAGCGTTGTTCATGTGATGTTAAACATATCCATAAACCATCCAACTACTTTAGGTCTTCAAGCTTCCAAAGAATTGAGCTAGCTACTACGTAAGTGCTGATTTGTTTCGGCTAAAACAATTCATATTTCTTGGTACGAAATACACCATATAATAGTTCACCAACTAGGATAAATCATGATATTAATTATCTCAAGAATAATAAGAAACTTCATTTCTTGGATTTTGGTATTGATTACTTCAAACCAAGCTCAAAATTGGAGGATGAATGTAGGTTCAAGGATATTCAACATTTCCCTATTTCCACTAATCAACAACTATACAACTTACCAAGATATGGTAAATTTCCTTTATATTCATTTATTCTAGACTATGCATTTATGAGAATATTGCATCCATTATACCTAAAATTTTAATTTAAGATGCATTCACTATATTCATAAAGATACAACAGAATCTTCACTAGTATTTTCTAACTTAAGATCAACTTACCAAGATATGGTAAATTTCCTTTATATTCATTTATTCTGGATTATACATTTATGAGAATATTGAATCCATTATACTTGAAATTTTAATTTAAGATGCATTCACTATATTCCTAAAGATACAACAAAATCTTCACTAGTATTTTCTAACTTAATATCATGTATTTTAAGACTGCAATGACCAAAAATATATACCTAAAGGCTGCCCAAAATCTCAATCTTAACTATTCTACAGGGTTTGATAGATTCAACAAATAACATGCTAAATTCTACAAGTATACCATTGGTTATTCTACCAAAGTTTTCCTAGAATTAAACCATTGCAGTGTTCCTCCTTGGCCCATTTATGTTGTTAGATAAAGTTACATGAAAGAATAAGCTGTAACAAACTCCTTTACCTCCATAGGGTACACTTGTTCCACATTACAACTACCAATTGTTAACCATAACCACTAACATTTAGGCTAGCACCACAATATCAAGCAAAACTCCAATATCAAATGCATCCACTACTGTTGAAATTGTGAAACAAATCACAAGTGAACAACCTTGCATGATGAGGGATAACACCTTGCATAGAAACATCAAAGTGCTAGGTGTAATCATACAACCAATGCAACCAATGCAGTCATGCTAGAGCACTTTATCAATTACATATATATTTTCCCTTGTGTTTGATGATAAAATAAAACAAAGCCACTTAAAGATACCAAACCCATGCTAATTAAACAAAGCAAAGATACCAAACCCATGCTAATTAAACAAATAAAAAATCTAGTATATATCTCATCAAACACATCTTAAGATACTAATTAAATTAAATCATTTAAAACCAAAAAATTCCAAAAACAATATATATATGAACGGTCCAAAATTATAAAACCATATATATATGAATTGTCCAAAATTATATATATGTTTAAAATATATAAGTTAAACTGATAAGTTTAAGTTTTAAAGTTTTGACATGGAATCTGTCAAATCAACAAGTTCACATGTATAAAAACATATATAACTATGTGATATCCATTATATGGATATCACTCTCCACATTCTCCTGGCGATTGACCTATATAACACATGAAACATATAATTAAGCTTTAATATATAAATTTTATACTGTAAATAAACTTAAATTAAAATACAATTTGAAGTTAAAATAATAAAAATGAATAAATATACCTGAGTGAGGCCAACACCCAAATAGGTCACCACATCCATAGCCATGGAAGGTTGCACAATACATTTACCCACCTACAATTAAAATACCATTACTTAAACATTTAAAACATGTAATTTAAATGTAACTTAATTCAAATTTAAATAAATGTCAATTGTTTTTAATCATTAAAAAAACATTTAATCATTACTAAAACATTTGAAAGGTGCTTGATTTACCTCCAAATCTTGGGAGCCACTAGGAATGTCTCCCAAAATTGATGATGAGAGGGGCCCAATACCCATGGTCCTAGGCGACGGGATCATAACCTATGAGCACAAATAAAATTTCAATCTTGAAAAAATGTGTCATGTCAATAATAAGAACATATAAGTTTATAGATATTTATGCAAATGTACCTCTTTCAATGTCCCTAGGTTAACACTAGAGTCAACCATAAAATCATGTTCATCCAACATTTGGGTGAAATGCAATTAAAATTCAATTCATTATATATTTAGATAAACTAACAAAAAAGGATTTAACAATTATGAGGAAAACATAAAAGTTCTCACATACCTCCCCCCTCCCTCCTTCCTAGCGATGGATTAAATCAAACAATCCATCTCGACAATGTTTTGCATATGCCTTGGCATCTTCAAGGCTCATTGAATCTAACTCATTGTCTATTTTATAAGAAAAATGTGCACGAGAACAAGCGCGTGCTCTATGTTGATCCATGCCCACATCAATAGCCATTAGAGCAGATGGTAAGTTGTCTCCTATGACGGTTCTAATCTCTAGACCAATATGAGAGGGCTCCTCCATCTCTGATCGTAATGTAACAACTCTTTGTGTCCGAGGCACCAAAATAGGTGTAGGCTTAGGCAACAATGGATTGCAATAGAATCCTTCTCGTTCATACGTCCTACCTTTTCCAACCCTGTAAAATTTGGACACATCTGTGTAATCTGGCTTCATGTTTAAAAAAAACTCCACATAAAAAAACCTCACAAAATAATTTGGCACTTCATCATTCCATGGAAATATACCATAGGAATCCAAGAATCTATCATATAAATGCTGTGCAATCTCGGTGTGCTTGAAGTATTGCACCTTTAACATCTTTCGCTTCGGTCCTTTTTTAAAATTAAACATTGAAATGGAATCTTCTTTTGATACCCTCTTCTCTACATCAACCCACTTGTCAAGACCCATCACGTGAGCCCTCCCCATTCGCATCAAGTGAATAAAACAATCTGTTGTTGGCCCAACAGTTTCATAGGCACCAATAAACTTGCCTAAAGATTACAAAAGTATTTGCAAGCTTTATCGACTCTCTGTTGGGAGTTCCAAGCTAGCAAGATCATCCCTCATTTTTTTATGGTGGGTTGTACATTGTTCAAAGGTGACAGAAACCTATTCATTTTCCCAAGGAAGAGTATCGGGTATATCTAAAGGATAAATGGTCATGGGTTGACAACCATGTGCTTGTTTAGTACTAGCCCTTCGCTAACCTTGACCCTTTCTCCAAGCATTTGCATGACCTTGCTCTTGGTCCCTTGCAACATCCTCAACATATCCACCCTCATTTTCTCCAAATGCATAACCCTCATTTTCTCTGAATGCATCATCACCCTTAGCCTTTCTGAATGCATCATCGTAACCCTCAACAGAACCACGATCCTCTACATTTACACATGTAATCATGTATGATTTAGTACATAAAGACACAAGAATATATATACACACAAATTAGTAATTTATTTAAATATATGATATATATATATGTAACATATTACCAATAAAATTTTGTTGGTCCATTGGTCGTTCTCTAAAATAACGACCCGAAGAGGGAAAACAGTCATGAGATGATGAATCAGACAATCGACTAGACATAGAAGATTGGCCACTCTCATGAGACAATCTATTACATCGTGTCTCTACAAAGAAAAATGCTATTGAAACTTAGTAAAATAAATGAACAAGAATTGAAACAAATATAAACATTCACACATACTCATAAATTTTGCATGTGCATAAATTTCAAACACATACCTAATGTGTCTTGATATAATACGCTAGAATCTCTAGATGATTCAGACCATCTTCGAGAGTGAACATTTGAAGGTCTTTCAGTAGATGTAGGTGTGGTATTAGGCGTCCTTGTCTTAGATGTCTATGTACCTATTCAACTCGAAGAATAAGTGACCACCTTGTCTCAAACCATATCTACTATATATCTCCTATAAACATCAAAATACGCACTGATGAACTAATGTAGATGAGCCCATAGAAATTTTTTGAGGACAAGAAGAAAACAATTGAATATACTTACTGTGTATAAAACATAATATGACCAATCCACATCATGTTATTAATCTTGTGGAAATGATGTTGAGGAAAAAAGAAAGAATTTAGAGCCTTTTTGTTGATGTACTTTGATTCATATGGAGTGTGTTATGCACTAGAGTTACTTCAGTGTCCCTATAAGGCTAAGGCTAGAGCAAGGGGTAATTTTTTTTTATTGTATAGACCAAAGGGGGATTTATTATATGGATATAATTTTTGAGATATTTTTACCCCTTGGATTGAACATGGACAACACCTTTGGTTTTACTCTCAAAATTACTTGGCTTAGTGGCTTTGCTGACAGCCCCCTTGGTGTGATGAAGTCTCCACCATCTAGGGTTTTATGCCCATGGGTTGGTTCTCCAGGGCACACCTTTGTTGGAACAACCTACTATGTAACATGAACAACCAACATAAATTGATAGAACATACAATTTAACAATATAAAAAGATAAGATCTTAGAATATTGAACCAAGCATATGCACAATATCATGATATCATTATTCATAGTTGTCATGGTAGGAAATTATCATGGACAAATCAAATAATCTACCTCGAAGAAAATTCATTGAAAAGTGTCTCATTTGTAAAGCACACAAAATGTAAAGGAAATATAATGGGAATTTTTGACAACCTAGGGCGGTAATAGATTCAAGCTCTTTCTATGTATAGGTTCTAATGAAATTATTAAGGTTTGGCTTGGCATATACGAACGTTTAAATAGCCACAAAGATAAATAATAGATGAAATCAACACTAGTATACTTTTGCGCACAGATGACAGTCTATAGAATCTAGTTTATAGTTTTGTGCTCTCACAGCAGATTACAGGTTTTGCTCGAAAGGGCAGTTTTACTTCAAATAAAACAGAGAATTCTCTGGTTTTTTGTATGGCTGTAATGAAACAAGAAAGTGAAGGTACTTGTGAAATTGACCCCATGTGAAAAATCCTTTCTAGAATTTTAATTAGGAAGCATCAAGAGGGGTTAATTAGGGATTATAGTTGAATAACTGTATGTCATAAATTTTCATAGTTCGATAAAATAATTAACACAAACATACCATAAATTTTTTAAATTCTTTTTGTTGAAATATTTAACTGGATATTTTCCAAAACCAGCTCGATGTAGGATCTTTTAAATTAAAGAATGCATATAAAGAGGTTTAAGTCTTACAGATTAGTAAGGGATTTAACATATAGAGGAATATTATGCTCTTATTATTGTTGAGCTATAGCTTAGTGTAGTTCTGTGTGTTTGCACTAGAACTGTTCAAAACCCAATTTGTAGTTCTGTGTGTTTGCCTAAGATAAATTTGCAAAAAGTATTAAATGTTGGTAAATGTTTAAAACAAAATCATATTGAAAGTTGTTGGTATATGCTCATCTACTAATTTTAGCTAAGATAGATGTCTTAAATATTTTCTATTCCAATTTTTAGACTTATTATAAGTTATAATCATATTTTATCTAATTAATTTTTTTAAAATTTTTTACTAAATTTAATAGCAATGAAAACAAAATTAATTTCTACTTTTTAACAGAAAATTTATTGCAAATGAAAAAACAAAATTGATTCCCATTTGGCTCTATTTGGATCCATCTAAGTGACTTTTTATTGTACATCACAAACAATTTACTCTACATTTTAGGGCCACCTAAAAGCACATAACAATTCAGAATTCAGTGAATGCTTCCAGAGGCTAGTGAATTTTGAAGTTTGAATTATGTATATATATGCAAAATTGATTCCCATTTGGCTCTATTTGGATCCATCTAAGTGACTTTTTATTGTACGTCACAAACAATTTACTCTACATTTTAGGGCCACCTAAAAGCACGTAACAATTCAGAATTCAATGAATGCTTCCAGAGGCTAGTGAAGTTTGAAGTTTGAATTATGTATATATATGAATGTTAAACACTATGTTTAGCACTATCAAGTTGTAACATTTCCTACGTGAAATGTGTGGCATGAACTCGACTCAGTGCCAGAACAAAAAAGACATTCACTAACTACCACTGATGATCCAAACTATCGTGGGAAGGGAATGCCCAAGGGAATTTTAAGGGATGAGGATACAATAGGTAATGTGAGAGAGTGTGTTGAACACTTCCAAGTTCTAAGGTTTCTTACACAAAAGTTGTAGCATGAAATAGACATAACACATGAGGAAAAAAGGGAGTTCATTAACTACCACTAACGATCACAACTATCTAATGCATAGTTGAGTATCAAGGTAAAAGGTTTAATTATGATCCTTATTTACAAGAAAGATAGGATTTCCTTGCAATGTACAAAGTAATAGTTGTAACACTATGATGTATGACCACATGCTCAGATAAAAATTAAATACACACAAAATAAATATAGGATATGAATTATATGGAAATTTAATCTTTAGCATAGATTAAACAGAGACTGAACTACTTTTGGTGCACTACTAGCTAGATATATAAAGGGTTGGTGGGATTCAAACTGTTGGTAGAACTTTTCGGACCTAGGGACGAGACTTGCTATTTTTGACCTCCTAGTAAAGGGAGAAACACCATGAAAGGTATAGTTCAGTAAATAAATAAATCCATTTACGTGATCTGATGATTGGTGTTCATCAGACCCATCCAAATTAGGTTTTTACCATGGAAAATGTTAAATGAGGAGGAGGACTCTCCCGAGGTACAGGGGGAGGAGGGTTTGGGAAATATGTCCAAATCCAATAAAGATGGATTCCGCTAATAGAGACACCTCATAACGGAGATTAGATATGTAATAGGCACAACAAAGCATATAAATTGTTGGTATTAGTAATTTATATCTAACTTGCCATGGAGGGGATATTACTTATAGCCGAATACTCTACGATCTAATAAGATAAAATGAGCCTAGAAATTGAATATATCTAAAAGAATAGAGGATACATTTTCAAGATATTTAATTAATAGGATCCATATAATTGAATTTCTTTATTTTACTAAGTTGGTTGAGGTTTGCATACATGGTGGTCCAAAAGTAGTTTATATCCTCCTTCCTAGTATGTATAGTAGACAGAATAGGATTAAACAAAATTAAACAAAATTAAACAAAATTTGAATAACGAGCTTACTAGGAAACCATGAAGCACCACAAATAGATGCCAACAAGCCCTAAATCACACTCACCACCACGAAGCCGTGAAGCACCACCACCACGAAGCACCAAACAGGCGAAGCACCACCATCGCAAAGAACCACACAGGTGAGCTCCTAACACAAAAGTGAGCCCCTACCACACAATCGAGGCAGAGGTGAGGAATAACAGGAGAGGAAGAGGTGAGGTGAGGTAGAGCCAAGGCCTAGTAGGAAAGGCAAGGAAAAGGCAGAGTCGAAGTGAGGTAGAGGCGGAGTCGAGGAAGAGGCAGAGTTGAGGGCTAATAGGTGAGGCAGAGCCGAGGCACAGGCATCGTAGAGCAAGAGGCACAGGAAAAAATAAAAAATGAAAAAACTAGAAATAGTTGCGTCGTTAAAAATATATATATACCTTGTTTTGGCTTAAAGGTTTTTCAGCTAAAACAATTTTTCGGCTAAAACAATTTTTCGGTTGAACAATTGTTCGGTTGAACATTTCTTTCGGCTGAACAATATTTCGGTTGAAAAAATGTTTGAATGAAAACAAATATGTCGGACATTATTTTTTCGACGATCCTTACAAACACCACATCACGGGGTTCACCATTAGTTTTAACATTCGGCCGAAAGAATAGTTCGGCCGAAAGTTTTTTTAAATTATTCGAAAAAAGTTAAATAGTTCGGCTGAAAAAAAAATAGTTCGGCTGAAAGTGTTTTAAATACAGATTCTGAAACTTGATTCTCATGGAATAGACACCCAGGTTCATGATTTCACCCTACAATGCCTCCTATTAAAGATGAGAAATGACCCCTAGGACTCACTAAGAGAAGGTGAGAGGATAATGGGTAAAGAGTCTCCACATTATAGCCAAGATTGGATCACACGTTGAGAGAGTCCACAATGAGTTATGGAAAATATTGCTTACTGGTGAAGAAGAGTTGCAGGTTACCCAACCCATAAATCATCACTTTTCTTGGTGCCGCAAACCTTGCAACACAATATAACCAATGATAGTCATCATATTAACAAAATAAAAAATTGGAGTAAGCATAATAGATTAAAATATTGGAGTATTAACCCGGAGGCATTGACAATGTGAAGCCACCATACCTCACGAGTTTGTGTATGGAGACAAGTTAAGGGTGTTGGGAATATTAATTACTTGCAGATTTGTATTTGATCTGAGACGACTCTGTCAGAGTTTGTATCAGTCAAGATCTTGTCGGTCAGTCCGAAAAGAGTGAAGAGTCCACGATTTGGTAATGTAAATGAGTCGAATTAATTTCTGAAGCTAAGTTGGTAGGTAGATAGTTATTATAGTCTTTAATGGTGAGTCAGTCGACTCACGTAGAAGCAATTTTTAGGTTTCCTATAAATAGTAGAAGAAGATTGTAAATCAGGTTAGACATAATAGAGACAGTAGAGAGAACTCCTGGGTGAGAAAAGAGAGAAAGGGAGGTTGAAGCTCAAGCTTCTGTGTACGTGATTCTGTCAAAGAGCTGAAGCTCTGTAAAAGGATTAGTCTGTGAGATGACAAGTTTGGATCGACAAGTTTGTATTATCTTTGTTATTTCCGGACAATATAATATATGAAATCGTTTATGGTTGAATGCATGTTTATTTAGCGGCACATTATTTCTAGGTTTACTTGTGTAAATGTCTTTTACAATTGCGGTTGAGTGAAAGAACAAGAACCCATAAAATTCTCATCCTGTGAAAGTTTTAGGTTTTACAGCATAGTGGTTGACTCAAGTCTTCCTACATATTTGGGTATATGTTTTTATAAGTTATGTTGGATTGTTAATGTGTCGATTTTTACTTCATCTTGCTCACATGTGAAAAGAATTTGTAATTTCTTAAGTCTTTTATACTAAGAAACATACTCTGTAGATTTTGACCAAACCAAATGAACTGACAAGGTCGGTTGAGTAAGCTGACTAGTCATAGAAGTGATCAACTGAATAGTGGTCAAAGAGGTCAACCGACTAGTGGTCGAAATCAAGTAACTGACTAGTGGTCGAAATCAAGTAACCGACTAGTAGTCGAAGAGGTAAACCGACAAGTGGTCGAAGTAAAACCTGTCGGTAAGAACCGATAAGTAAAAACTCGTCGAAGTAAATTAGTCTGGTCTAAAAGGCTGACCAAAGTTTATAAACTTGTCTAGTCAGAGTTAGACAAGTTTCACCCAACAAAATAAAAAGAAAAAGAGGTGACAATTAGATTCCACACTTTAGATGCCACAAAATAATGGAAAAAACTAGAAACTCTTAATTTAGGTGACAATTAGGGGTACTTCCCTTACTTATTTGAAGAAGAAGTAAAAAGACAAAATATAGGTAATTGCATCAAATTTCATAATATATAACATTTATGCAGACAAAATGTGTGTAAATTATTATAAAGCTAGTTTCTGTGAAATTGGGTTTTCAAATTTTTAGCACATCATAACATATATGTTTGTGCGGGTGTAGCAATATATGAGGTAAATGATGTCAATTTTGGAAAAAATCTTGCAGACATATAAATGACATATGGGCGTAGTGCAACACTATTTATTCAGAAAATTTCATGAATTATTTATTATTATTATTAATTATTGAAGTCAGTAAAGCTTGAACTGAAAATGTTTTGTGCGGGTGCAAAACTTTAGGGGAAAAAAATAATGAAATCCTTGATTTCTATATATAAGATTGTAGAGCTTGCTCTCTTCTAGTGCACCATATAGTTTTCTTGGGAAATGGTGAAGGCAATCAAAAGTTATATAAAAACCAATCGATGTATCTATTTTTGAAAACTAACTTGTGTCATTTAGAAAAAAAATAAAAAATAAATAAAACATACTTTTGAAGGAAAAAATTACATATTCATAATCGTAAGATCGTACTCTATAATATTCTAAATTTTCATAAAAAAATATTGTGTTTGTCATAGAAAAACACGCCATCGAAACTGAGCATATTGAGAGAGTTCTAAAAGACAAGCAATAGCCCTGATTTATTTGACCTAGCCAATATGTTCGGTAGTCCAAAGCTATTTCTGAACATAATTCCAAACCTTATTCCTGTCGAGTTTTTTAATTTTAAAAACATGCATATGCATTTTGGAGTTATACATATCGCATATGTGATTCATAACGCATATGCGTTTTGGCTTTAATAGCTTCAAGAGTAAAAAATAATTTACGAAGTTAGTGGATAGTCTTTGGGAGAAATCCCATCTAAAAAGAAAAGATCATGGTAATTATCGACCCCTCCAAAGCGGTTTAGTGTGGAAAAAGGACGATGCTTAGCCTAAAATTTGTGAATGGTTGTGGATAATGAGGTCATATTATTGGAGGTTTAAGGCACTTGTCCATGGTGCTTAAGACATGGAAGATGTTTTTTAGACTTAATGATTGAGTTTTATTTCCTAACCTTTCTCTAAGGCTCAAAACTCATATCTAGCTCTAAAATATTCCTAATGGAACCAACACATCCACTATGTTGTTTTGAAGCATTATTTTTTTCTGTGGACACACAAAAGCATATTTTATGGCCAAAGGCCAAGGTTTCATATCTCGACTATGTTGAGGCTCCACGATGTATACATTGTGCTTGAAAACTCATAATCATACTAATATTTCCACTTGGAGCCAAAATATCTTCTTAAGACAACCTTTTTTCATTCAGGGCATCATTCTTGGGTCAATATTCGTATAACATTAAATTAGGGCCTATGGTACATGGTTTCTCCCACAATTATGTTTGGGACCTTGATATCCATATGTAGTGCTCAAAACACCCTATTGTTTCCAAATACCCCACATGGAGCTGGCTACATATATGCTCATGAGGTCATGTATGGTGGATCCAATTTCATTATTAAAACTATATTCTACGAAGTTTTCTTTATGGCACAAGGCCTAGGTTTCCTACTTGAACAACGTCCAAGACCCTCAGATTCATATCTACTATCGAAAGCCTTCTAACGAAATCCATGTCACCACTCGAAGGAAAGGGTAACTTCAAGAGGACATGGCTGGTCATTTGAGGTGTTATTCATGGTCATGGATTCCTAGAATCTTATTTTAGAGTCCAATCCCAATGTTTACTCCCCCAACAATGTCAAGTGCCACGCGACCCATACCTAGTGTTTGTAAGTCATGTGAGGTGATTCAAGGTATCATTTTAGGCCTTGGATGGATATAATATTCCTTTATGGACTAAGGCTTGGGTTTACTTCGTCAACCATGTATAAGGCCTTGAGAATCATGTCTACTATTTAAAACCTCTCGATGGCATGATTATCCCTAGTTTTTGGGTAGGGATACCATCAATAGGTCCTTCGTGGTAGTTTGAAGTGTCCTTATTGACCTTCAATGACTAAGGAATTCATTTAGGGTCCAAGGCTTGGGTTTCCTCCCATTGCCATGCATATCCATAATATAAGGCCAAAGACCCCCTAAAGAGGTCATGTGTGGTGGCTTGATACATTATTATTTCCTATGGATCCTTATAAGCTTCCTTTAGTGTCTACGACCTGGGTTTCCTGATCGCTCAACCATGTCAAGGGTCTCTAAACCCATCCTTAGTGATTAAAACAACCTAATGGTGTCAATTTCCACACACAAAGATAAGAATAGCCTCAAGAGGTAACATATGGTGGTTTAAGGTGTTATTGGTGGTGGTAAATGCCTAGAAGCTTCATTTAGGGCCTAAAGTAGAGGTTTCATCCCTTGACAATGGCTAAGACCCTAGGTCCCTCCCTCCCACATATATTTATTCCCCTCCCACCAATCCCTTCCCTTTATATTTATCCTCCCTCTAGTCCCTCTTCATATCTATCCCCTACCCATCCCTCCCTTCTCCTTATATTTCTCCTTCCTTCATCCCCCCATATATGTCCCCTACCCATCCCTCCCTCCCATGATTCTATATACACCTTCCTCTCCCTCCTTTGACTCCCCCCATCACTTGACCAATGTAATGTTGGGCCATGAGCCACCTCATAGACCGTTTGGATGGAATATTGGGAGTCTAAATGGTATTATAATTGGATAAGGGTGCCATTATAGGGTTTTGTATGGGAGGGATGGGTCTTTGGACATTAAGTATAGTCATGGAAGATAAGACAATAAGTCCCTAAATCAACACACATGCCTTATAGCTGGAAAGTTTGGCCTTTAGTGGGATATGGGTGTCATTATGAGGTTTTATGCACTAAGGATGGGTCTCAGGGTCTTCACCATGGTAATGGGACAATAGTGTAACATAAAAAAGTCTTAAAGCACTACACATGGCCTTTAAATGGGATATTTAGCCTTAATATGGGATATATGTGCCATGAGACTATGAGATAGTTATGAAGACACTACCATGGTCGAAGGATAGGTATGGAGGTATTAACCATGGGTATGGGTTCCATTATAAGGTTATCAAATGTTAATATTTGATATGCACTAAATCACATATGCGATTCATGGATCACATAATAGAAACTTCCCGTTAAGTAAAAAACAATGTATTCAGATCGCATATGCGATAAAAAAGACATGCATTATATCGCATATGGGATATGTGTTTTATAAAAATTATTGGGTTGTGGGGCACAGGCCATGTTTACTATAGAAAAATTCATAATTCTTATGAACTCATGCACATAGATCTGTTCAACCTGCAATTTAATCATTTCTTACAAAAATCCATAGGTTTTGTACAAGTTTATGTGGATTTCAATGGGTAATGTATGTAATAGAGGTTGAAAGTCAATGAAGAAGGTGCTTACACTGGAAGAAGCTAAAAATAAAAAGGAAAAGAAGAGAGAAGATTCAAGAAATCATCGACATTCATTGGATGAGCAAATGATTCCCATTCCCGCTCAATAGGTACCTAATGCAGAGGCCGAGGAAGATAATGAAACATTAAAGAAAGATGGTTATACGAGAGATGATATTATTGATCCATTATTAAGAGGACAATATTGTGAAGAGTCCAATAATTATGTTCCTCACAATGCAAATGTGACTCCACAACAACCATGCCAGGTGGTTCAATCTACTAATCGAAGTTATCATCCTATAGTGGATGTAAACATCACGTCAACATTACAAATGATAAGAAATCTTGCATCAAAACGAAATAGAACTCCTAAACGCATACAAGTGGATGAGAGAGAATTGGCTTCGATGGAAGGTAAGGTGGATAAACGCACTATACTTCGTCATTGTTCTCAAATAATGAAATAATATTTTGATAAAAAATCCAAAGCTGATAAATGCCAATTGTTTTTAGCTTTGCTTAAATCTAGAAATATGGCAAGTGTTATAAAAAATTTAGGAATAAGAACATTGAAGAATATCGAATCAAGTAATCACATTGTTAAATCTCTTACTGGTGCATTCACATCAATTGGTAAAAAAACACATTCACAAGATTGTAATGTGGATCGTGGTGTATTGGCTGAATCAATTGTATGTAGATCCATAAGACAACATTGTTTACTTAATTCGACATCACAAATTGTGCCTTTACATCCAAAGACACTTAAAAAATATTCAGTAAGAAGATACAACCTTGATGTAGAGTGACAAATGGAAACATTATGGGCATTTAGCGGTAGGTTTCCCCGCAAAGACATGAAGTTAGTCGAAGTAGTGAAGGGCCTAGTGGACATGTTTTGGAACGATAACACTAGGCCTTCTTCTAACATGAAGGATGTGTTAAAACATTGTAGGGGTTCTAGAAACAATGAATCTCATGTTAAACATTATCTTGACATGACACAAACTAAACTATTCGATATGTTTAAAGTTTCCCTCATAGAGATAAGGATTAGGAAAAGATATTTTGAAAAATGCAAGCCTTGGTATGTTAGAATCAATACCATCCGGAACACTTGTAGTTGTAGATACCAGATAGAGTTTTGTAACGTCTCCAAAAATTGAATATATATATATATATATAAATATATATTTATTTATTAGGCTAGTAAATACTACCTATACAGAACATTATTTGACTTGCAGAAATATATCATACCCTACAGGTACCACGGTTTACTCATAAGCTGTTCTTATATTCTGTCCTTTCACTTTCAGTCATTATTATTAATGTATTTTACTTACGATGTCATACTGCTGTTTACTGCTGAGTTCTTATGTTTATACATTTTTCGCGTATGTGTTGTTACTTGAATTATATGCTTCATCCTTTCTGCATAGTTTTACTGGTTATTTATAAAGTCCTAACTTAACTTTGTTTGTGGGAAGAAAGTGGGTGGAGTGGCGGGACTCGTTCTCCCATGATTATCTGAGAGGTAAAGTATTTCACTTGACTAGCAGGTTTACTTAGTTCTTCAAACTAAGGCACCTCTTTTATCTTGTATGTAGATTTTACTTAGCGATGGGGATTTAAAGAACTTTAAACACCGTGATTATTAACATACCTATTGCTCATTATTACACTTCATTACAGACTCTGATTATAGCAAGGTAGAATTACTACTTTCATTATTGTCTTAACATAGTTTAATTCGTCTATGTCATATATTTATTCCACTATGTATTTACACTTCCAGATTATTTAATTATAAGTATAAACATGTCTCTTGCTTTTAATTGTAGGTTATATACTTGGTTACTGATCAGACCTTGATCTTATTATAGGAAAAATTATTACCATGGCATACTTTGTATGCCATGGTTCTTAAGCTTGATGCTTATGGAAATAAGGTAGACCAAGTTCTAGACTTTAACCTAGGGTGTACATGTTATTTATATACTTTATGCCTTGTGGCTTAAACTTTGCACTAGCGCATACTTTGCATGGACTATGCACTAAACAAAATATTGCAATGTACTAAACCTTGTAATAACTTAAGACTCGGGTTTAAGTCTTTGGGGTGGTGAAAATACCATATGTTAAAGGGTTTAAGCCTTGCATGGGAAATGGAAGCCATTGTTAATGCCATGAAATGAAACTATGGAAGAGTGGGTTTGGTATTTGGTAATGGAAACCAACTGGTGCCATTAATGTTCCTTGGTTTTTGTGGCAGCCCCAAGCTTAAAGCTTGGCTCATGATGGTCTTGGAATATCGTTTGGGTTTGTTGAGGTATGTGGTCTCAGCTCTGTGCTGCGAAGGAGGAAATGATCATAACGATGAAGGTAAGCTTTGTTTTTGCTTTAAGACTGCATTAAACATTGGGTTCGTGGCTCCTTTGTTGCATACTTCTCAACCATGTCGTGTTTGGTTGTGATTGCAGGTTACAGGCTAAACGAAGGTGGGGTGGCTCCATACTTTGCTATCAGTTCAAGTGTGATGCAAAAAGGCCACGGTAAGCCTACTTTACAAGTGGAACTTACCACTTCTCAGCATTGGGGTAGGACTGGGTTATATCATTGCTATTGGGGTTTTACTGTGGAAACTCATTCACCTTCGAGCTTATGTAATAGACTTGGGTTCTTAATGTATTAGCGTGGCGTTTTTGTTATGTCCATGGAGTAAAACTTACGTTATCACTATTTTGGTTATGTAATTTGTTAAAAATAGATTTAAGGCTTTTTATGCCATGGGATGCACCATTGCTTGCAATGGCGCCATAGCCCATTGGCACGCCTATGTAAACTTCATTTTTGGTTTTTTATGGTGACTGCGTGAAAAGACTTTGGGGATTACTGTGTAAATAGATATACTGGTTTTTATATAAATTCCATGGTTGAGACACTATGCTATGTATACGATTTCCTCCTGCATTTTTATTTAATTTGTTGTATTTAATTAGAACTGGAGTTTGTAAGAGGCTTTCTCCAACTCGGATGCTCTGTGTGGAATGATGTTATTTGGATCTTTACTACAATACTTGACAGCGTGGGTAAAGGCCATGACGTAGGTGGCATGAGCCTTTCCCTTAGTGGTTGTGATAGCTCCAAATAGATTTCATTACTGTTTATACTTCATTGATTAGCGTGTGGGATGAAATCATTAATATAGTTAGTTGTTGTTTATATCCATAATGTGTATTTTATTTGTTAAGCTGTGGCTTGGGTTAAAGATGTGCATAGCTTCATATGGTTGTTTTGTTGTTTATGCTTTCGTTAGTTTGGAAAATAATGTGGATTGTATGTGAGCCAAGGGTGCAAGCCCTCGATGGACTTCGTTGTTGTAGTTAGAATTTTAAAAGAGACTCTGTGTAGTTTAAATGTTAGGGCCGAGGATGTACTTATAGAGAAAGGGAAGAAGTATAAGCCTCATGACTTGTTGTAGCTAAAGTATTGGGTTGTTATTTTAAGCCTGCATATACCCTGAGTATAGCGTGGCTATAACTATTGTAAACAATATTTCCACAGGGTTTGAATCCTATTCGTAGTTAATGTAACGAGATGTATTTTATGTGGATATTTATAATAGGACTGTATATTTTAATAATCAGCTTGCGACCTGTGTTTGTAAACCACTGGGGTTGATACTGCGACCTTTGTGTGGTATGATGGTTTAATTTATTATTTGGGTTATGTAATAGGATTAATATTTAGGTAATTTAAATTGTGGTGGTTGTTACGGCCTTCGATTGGGATTTGAATACCCACAGTGGTCGAAGTCGTGACCTCTGTTTATAAATACAAAATTCTTTATAATTTGTTTTTAAATGTTTTACTTGGTGTAATTATAAGAAATAGTTATGGGGGATCTTTAAAAGATTTAAGCATGTGATTATGATATGGTTTAGTTAGGACTATGGGTTGTATATATATGAACAAAGATTCTATGTTGGACCAAATGGATAGTCACAATGCTTACTCTATTCATTTATTTATGATGATGCATTTGCAAATGGAATGTTTTACTGTTTAGCAAGTATTTAATGTACAGACCTTGGAAGGTCTTTTAATGGTTTATTTATCTTAGATCTTAATGTAGAATTCTTATAGATATTAATTAGATTTTTTTATGTTTGATGTCTATATATTTTTATATATATACATAATAGTTCAGTTTGTAGATAGTACCTTAGGTTATATAGATTGTAAGTTATACCTAAATCTATTTAGAACCTACTTCTTAGATTAATCTATTTAAATGTGTAACAAGTCTCTACTGACAAATGCAATATGTCAGTAGAGTATATAAAAATTTAATGAATAATAACAACAGGTCTAAAATAACCTAGTACATAACCCAATTTATCAATAATACTACTACAGAAATTAAACTAGGGTGTAGAACCCTTGATGAACATTAGTAAATAAATTGAACTTGCAAAAATAAACCAATAAATAAACCTTGGATAACCTGGTATAGGAAATCACTTACAGCCTAGGGTTAATACTTTAAGATGCAAACCCTAGCAATTTTAAACAGAGAACCATATACATTGTGTTAGGAAATGCAAAGTAATACCTAACTTAGCTAGCATTTATTCTAGGAAAGTAGAATAGACAGTCTAGGGATTCATACCTATAAATTGAAGCTCTGTTAATGGATGAACCTGTACACTGAAATAACTACCATTAACAATTCAAGACAGATCTGACCTCTATTTTTTATGACCATCTCACTTGGGAACTACCACGTTCCACCCAATCATGACCCGAAACCATTAATGATTTAAATCTGGATCCCCCCCGAGATGGACTCCAACATGCAAGTATCTCAGAGCTCCTAAGGTAGGGTTTCCTATTTGGTATATTAGATCTGGATCAGTTCTCCTTTTCCCTTCCAGGTAAATGTTCTCCAAGAATTTCTTGAGAGAAAAACAGGCAGAAAATGACTCCTCTAATGATAGCTCAGAACCCCAAGCCTTTTCTTTGCTTGAGTCTTTATAGACAGAATTTTTAGTCAAAGGGATAGTTAAATCAAGAAACCTTGGTTTCTTGATTTAACCCTTTTCAATTACTTTGGGTAATTATTAATATTTTAACTTAGGAACTTTATACTAGTTCCTAATTAGACTTTTTAGGTTTTGGACTATTTATTATCTTTTCATAATAAATAATAATTGGATGGATCTTTTCTTTCTCTTTCATCATTAATATTATAATTATATTCAACTCTTTATACATACCATGTATAAAGTAAATAATAATATATCACTTGTTAACATTTTTCTTTGGGCATCATATGCCATGATCCCTAGAATTAACGACACTTCTTCATTAAGGTCAAGTAGGTAGATGGTTTAAGTCTACTAGGCTAGGCAAATATAAACTTACTTGCATGTTGGATTTCCCTCGTATAACGTGGTAGATCTTCAGTACTTGATGAGAATATAGAAATTTGAAATTTTATTTAATCACTTATAAATAAGTATGATGAGATCAATATTTTTCCTCAAGTTGTTTTCACTCGGAGGTTTATTATATTCTTTTCAGCAACCCCTAGTGCTTACCAGATAACATACTCAACATTTTAATAGCGAGTTACAATTCAGTGCAATTCCAGAGCTCTTCGCTCAACACTAATGCTAGGATGTACTTGTACAATACACCTAAGGATACAATGGCCAAGGATCCGATGCTTTAGATCTTATGCTCAACATCAACATGGAAGGCTCCAGGGCTTATGCCCAACACTTCCAATCATCTTTTGATGTGTTCCAGAGCTTCTCTCTCAACACAAAGGTAAGTACGTATGTACTCAAGAGCTTCTCGCTCAACACAAATAATCAATCAATCATGTGCTCCAGAGCTCCCCGCTCAACACAATTCATCAATCACTCAAGTGCTCCAGAGCTTCCCACTCAAAACAAAACATCTCATCAATCATGTGCTTCAGGGTCCATGCCCAACATAAACAAGAATATATATATATATATATATATATATATATATATATAAAATAATTGGCTTATGCCCAATATATAAAAAAAATCATCATGTTCATATGCAATGGGGTCTTCAACCCAATAAAAAAATAAAACATAAAGATAATCATCATAATCAATAGGCACATGCCTATAAGTGTTAGGTCCAAAATTTGGGATATTACAAGTTTGACCTATAATACCATACACTTGCACCTATATGTCGTTTTTTGCATCCTAACCATGTGCGAGCATTAGATGAAATTTCAACTCAAAATGGGCCTCCTAAGGAAAATTAATAAAATAATAGTTAAAATAATAAAATAATATTTATTAATTTTGGAGGAAGAAAAGAAGAAACTAGTTTTTTGTTCGTATTTTCGACATATCTCCCTGCGTGTTTACTCAAATTTCACATGGGATATCTCGTTGGATGTGGAATTAAATTTCGCATCCAAAGAGTACCCACTCGAAATACTTTTGATGGGCCCCGCTACTCCAAAAATAAGAAATACCTGAAAACACGTGATGATGATGTCATCATCACGTTTTTTCTGGTATTTCTTGTTGGGGTAGCAGGGCCCGTCAAAAGTATGTCGAGTGGGTACTCATTGGATGCGGAATTTAATTATGCATTCAACGAGCTCTCCCGGTCAAAATTTGAGTAAACACACAAGGCGATATGTCAAATATACGAAGAAAAAAAGTAGTTTTTTTTATGATACCTATCCCCAAATTTATATTAAAAAATTGTTTAAGAGGTGCTCCCTTTTTGAATTTTAAAGAATTTTGATTGGATAATATATGATGACATGGAATTTTTATTATTTTTGGAAGGCCCATTTTAAATTTGAAAATTCCTCTAATGAATGCTCAAGTACAATACTACCAATGTCATCGAGAGATTTCATCCATAGCATAATGTGTCCGTGGCAAGATGGGAAAAACATTACTTAAAGCAATGTGTAGAGGGTTCTTGAAACAATTGTGGTGGGATATCATTATGGTCTGATTGCATCCATGAGAGTAAATATCAAGAATTCGTGAATTCAGTTGTCAAGAAGAAAAACTATCAGTATGAGACATATCAGCTACATGATGGGAAAGAAAGCAGGAAGATTAAATTGGTGACTTCAGTGGTTGAATTTGCAGAAAATTACACCCTACAACCACAAAATGAAATACAAATTCAATACTATCACTTAGAGCAGGTGAGCATAATGGTGCATATCACGTATCGACATGGGCCAGATAACAATGAAGAGAAATGTGTGATACCGAAAGAAAGTCACTTCAACATAAGTGACGAATGGACCCATGACATTCATTATGTGTATCATTTATTTCAATTAATATATGATCATGTGATAGCTATGGATATACCATTTTATCATCATTTCATTTGGTCAGACGGTTGTGCTGGATAGTTCAAGAATGCACATGTATTTGAATGGCTATGTTTTTTGCACATAAAATACACGGTGCCACATGTATCGAACTACTTTGAAACTGGTCATGGAAAAGGAGAGAATGATGGTGTTGGTGCATGCATAAAAAATTCCCTTCGAAGGGAATAGATGAAGTTTATAGATGCTCACCTTCGAGATGTTGCATCTATAGTGAAATGGTGTGCATTTGTCATGGGAGAACAAGCAACAAGAAAACACCTAGTGCAGTGAATATTTCGGGAGGTGACAAATGTGGACTGATCCCAAACACATCGAGTGAATGTAGTGCATGGAACTCGACATTTTCATTCAATTATAAGCTCAGACAACTCGGCACTACAAAGTTGGACAAGATTGAAGGATTTCTTTTGCAGTTTCTGTAGCATTGATGAATGGGATGATTGTGAGTATACAGATAAAGTTGATACATGGGATTGAGTGACACTTGGCACCAATTTCAATGGGGTTAATGAAATAGACCATTTGGAAGATATCCAGACACATATTTCTACAGAATATGATCACATATCAGATCTCATACAAGAAGGTACAAAAAAACAAACTAGTAGTACCTAAATTAGAAATTCCATTTATGTATTGTTAACTCGACCTAAGTAGAATTTAATTTATGTAGAAATTAGAAATGCAAGACCTTATTTAAAAAAATGTATTTTTAACTCGACCTATTTCCTTTCACATGTCAGATATATGTAGTGGTTTCCCCAAAAAATAATGAATGGGTTTCTGACTATTGGTTGGCATGTTTCTTTGAGGGGAAACAAAGCATTCTCAAACTTGTTACAGATGATGAAAAGATTGAATTCCCAACTGGATCGATAGTTATAAAAGGGGAGTACTTGACACTTGCAGCACAACAAAAAAGGAAGGGTGGGTATGTATATTAGGATTCTAGACCAGGAGCTATTTTATAACACTTCACCAACCTAATAGTTGGTACAAACATCAAGCTGCGCACACTTAGTAACAAAAATATGTCACATGTACGATACTTTCTACCTCATGTAGAGAACGAAAGATTGATGGACACCATCAGCAACATAGATGATCCAGATGGCCTACTCGTCTGAGTGCATTGTTAGGTGTGTTATCTAACCTTTAAAGTGCATGGTGAAGCACAATTTCAATTATTTAGCCTTAATTTATTCCCAATGTAATAAACCTATTATTGGTGGATGCCATTCACACACATAATATTATTTAGAGCATACTGGACACTATAAACACGATCGTACAGCCTCACAGTGAGTTATCTATAAATCATGTTTGCACATTTTCATTGGGTTCTCTTTATTTTTTAAGAGACTACTAATGTCTAGCCTTTCGTGTTCCTAGGATAGAAACACCATCTATGGCACATTGGAGTCGCCAAGAATGGTGTCTTTAAACACCAACAAATAGAAACCAGAAAATAACATGCTCTCGAGTTGGTGAAATTTACTTTTTTTGATGTTTTTTATATTAATATACATTTAATTACATTGTTGGGTCAACTCTTGCCACTATTTCATTGGTGGGTCAACGCATGAAAACCCTCGACTGTGGTTGTGTTGGTAGGGTTCCCATATAGGCCTTTCCCATACAGACTTGTAGGAGCCAATGACATGCAATTTTGCTGCTCCGTTTGGTTTTTCGCTCCTGGACTGGAAGTTACCAAGTGTGCCTGATTGAGATTTTCATGTGACTTTCAACTCAACATAATTAAAAAACCGGAGGTAGGATTGAAGAACCATCACCTTCGTTGGTATCGTGGCATGCCATTACCTCTAGGTGTCCCTCTCGCTCCTATTTTCAAGGACCAATGACTTCATTGTGCTTTGATTTTGTAAAATAGGTTTTTGCTTAGTTTCCTTCAATGCAACTAGCGCATTGGCGGGTCAACTCTGCAAAACCCTCGACCGTGCCTCTTACAAGTTATGATATGGAACTAGAAACAAATGTAGATGTACAAATTGAAAAACAACTAGGGTTTCATGAAGTACAAGTTAGTGGATGGAACTAGAAACACATGTACATATACAAATTGAAAACCAACTAGGATTTCATGAACTACAAATTTCACGCTATCACTAGGGTTGACGAATTATGAGATGGAACTATGGTTTATTGAACTCTTTACAAGTTATGATATGGAAGTAGAAACACATGTACATGTACAAATTGAAAACTAACTAGGGTCTCATGAACTACAAATTGCATGCTATCACTAGGGTTGACAACTTATGAGATGGAACTAGGGTTTTATAACCTCTTTACAAGTTATGAGATGGAAGTAGAAACAGATGTACATGTACAAATTGAAAACCAACTAGGGTTTCATGAACTACAAATTCCATTCTATCACTAAGATTGAAAAGTTAGGAGATGGAACTAGGGTTTAGTGACCTCTTTACAAGTTATGAGATGGAACTAGAAACAAATGTACATGTACAAATTGAAAAACAATTGGGGTTTAATGAACTACAAATTGCATGCTATAACTATGGTTGACAAGTTAGTGGATGGAACTAGGGTTTAGTGACCTCTTTACAAGTTATGAGATGGAACTAGAAACACATGTACATGTAGAAATTGAAAATCAAATAGGGTTTCATGAACACCAAATTGCATGCTATCATTAGGGTTGACAAGTTATGAGATGGAACTAGGGTTTAGTGACACCTTTACAAGTTATGAGATGGAACTAGGGTTTAGTGACCTCTTTACAAGTTATGAGATGGAACTAGAAACACATTACATGTAAAAATTGAAAAACAAATAGGGTTTCATGAACACCAAATTGCATGCTATTAATAAGGTTGACAAGTTATGATATGGAATTAGGGTTTAGTGACGTCTTTAAGAGTTATGAGATGGAAATAGAAACAAATGTACATGTACAAATTGAAAAACAATTAGGGTTTCATGAAATACAAATTGCATGCTTTCACTAGGGTTGACAAGTTAGTGGATGGAGCTAGGGTTTAGTAACCTCTTTGCAAGTTATGAGATGGAAATAGAAACGCATGTACATGTACAAATTGAAAACCAACTAGGGTTTCATGAACACCAAATTTAATGCTATCTCTAGGGTTGACAATTTATGATATGGAACTAGGTTTTAGTGACCTCTTTACAAGTTATGAGATGGAACTAGAAACACATGTACATGTTCAAATTGAAAAACAACTAGGGTTTCATGAACTATGTATTTAATGCTATCACTAGGGTTAACAAGTTAGTGGATGGAACTAGGATTTAGTGACCTATTTACAAGTTATGAGATGGAACTAGAAACACATGTACATGTAAAAATTGAAAAACAACTAGGGTTTCATGAACTACAAATTGCATGCTATCACTAAGGTTTACAAGTTAGTGGATGGAACTAGGGTTTAGTGACCTCTTTAGAAGTTATGAGATGGAACTACAAACACATGTACATGTACAAATTGAAAACCAATACGGCTTCATTAACCACAAATTGCATGATATCACTAGGGTTGACAAGTTATGATATGGAACTAGGTTTTAGTGAACTTTTTACAAGTTATGAGATGGAACTAGAAACACATGTACATGTACAAATTGAAAAAGAACTAGGGTTTCATGAACTAGAAATTGCATGCTATCACTAGGGTTGACAAGTTAGTGGATGGAACTAGGGTTTTATGACCCCTTTACAAGTTATGAGATGGAAGTAGAAACACATGTACATGAACAAATAGAAAACCAACTAGGGTTTCATGAACTACAAATTTCATGCTATCACTAGGGTTGACAAGTTAGTGGATGGAATTAGGGTTTAGTCATTAGAGGAATTTTGGGGTCTAAAATGGGCCTCCTAAGGAAAATAATAAAATAATAGTTAAAATAATAAAATAATGGTTAAAATAATAAAATAATATTAATTAATTTTGGAGGAAGAAAGAAAAAAACTACTTTTTGTGTTCGTATTTTCGACATATCTCCCTGTGTTTTTACTCAAATTCCGATCGGAAGAGCTCGTTGGATGCAGAATTTGATTCCACATCCAATGAGTACCCACACTGCATACTTTTGACGGACCCCGCTACCCCAAAAATAAGAAATACCTGAAAAAATGTGATGATGATGTCATCATCACGTTTTTTTAGGTATTTCTTGTTTTTGGGGTAGAGGGGTCTGTCAAAAGAATGCAGTGTGGGTACTCGTTGGATGTGGAATCAAATTCCGCATTCAACGAGCTCTTCCGATCGGAATTTGAGTAAAAACACAATGAGATATGTCGAAAATACGAACAAAAAAAATAGTTTTTTTTAATGACAAATATGTCAATTCAACCATTATGGTTGACTTATTTTATTGAAATTCTATTGGTTCTTGAATTCCAACTCACAAAAACTTATTTTGGCGCGTTTTCTTATGAGGCCCATTTTACACCCCAAATTTCCTCTAATGGACCTCTTTAGAAGTTATTAGATGGAATTAGAAACACATGTACATGTACAAATTGATAAACAACTAGGGTTTCATGAATTACAAATTGAATGTTATCACTAGGGTTGACAAGTTAGTGGATGAAACTAGGGTTTAGTGACCTTTTTACAAGTTATGAGATGGAACTAGAAACATATGTACATGTACAAATTGAAAAACAACAAAGGTTTCATGGACACACTTACTCACAAAATATTTGACATGTACAATAATTTATACCGCATGTAGAACACGAAAGATTGATGGACACCATCAGCAACATAGATGATCGAGATGGCCTACTCATCTAAGTGCATTGTGAGGTGTGTTATTTAACCTTTAAAGTGCATGTTGAAGCACAATTTCAATTATTTAGCCTTAGTTTATTCCCATTGTAATCAACCTATGATTGATGGATACCATTCAAAAACATAATATTATTCAAAGGATGCTGGATACTATAAACACGATCATATAACCTCAGGTGATTTATCTATAAATCATGTTTGCACATTTTCATTGGGTTCTCTTTATTTTTTTAAGAGAGTACTAATGTCTAGCCTTTCGTGTGCCTAGGATACAAACACCATCTATGGCACATTGGAGGTGCCAAGAATGGTGTCTTTAGACACCATCAAATAGAAACCAAAAAATAACATGCTCTCGAGTTGGTGAAATTTACTTTTTTTGATGTTTTGTATATTAATATACATTTAATTACATTGTTGGGTCAATTCTTACAACTATTTCATGGGTGGTTCAACGCATGAAAACCCTCGACCGTGCTTGTGTTGGTAGGGTTCCCATATCAGCCTTTCCCATACACACTTGTAGGAGCCCACGCCATGCAATTTTGCTGCTCTGTTTAGTTTTCCGCTCCTGGACTGGAAGTCACCAAGTGTTCCTGATTGACATTTTCATGCAAATTTCAACTAGACATAACTCAAAAAATGGAGGTCGGATCGAAGAACCATTGAATCTGTTGGTGTCGTGGCATGTGATTACCTCTAGGTGGACCTCTACATCCTATTTTCAGCGACCAGTGACTGTATTGTGCATTTATTTCGTAAGCTAGGTTTTTTATTAGTTTCCTGGTGCAACTCTTGAATTGATGGATCAAATCTGCAAATCCCTCGAGCGTTCCTCTTAGAAGTTATGAGATGGAACTAGAAACAAATGTACATGTACAAATTGAAAAACAACTAGGGTGTAATGAACTACAAATTGCATGCTATCACTATGGTTGATAAGTTAGTGGATGGAACTAGCATTTAGTGAACTGTTTACAAGTTAAGAGATGGAACTAGAAACACATGTACATGTACAAATTGAAAATCAAATAGGGTTTCTTGAACTACAAATTGCATGCTATCACTAGGGTTGACGAGTTATGAGATGGAACTATGGTTTAGTGACCTCTTTACAAGTTATGAGATGGAAGTAGAAACACATGTACATGTACAAATTGAAAACCAAATAGGGTTTCATGAACTACAAATTACATGCTATCACTAGGGTTGACAAGTTATGAGATCGAACTAGGGTTTTATGATCTCCTTACAAGTTAAGAGATGGAATTAGAAACACATGTACATGTACAAATTGAAAACCAACTAGGGTTTCATGAACTACAAATTGCATGCTATCACTAGGGTTGACAAGTTAGTGGATGGAGCTAGAGTTTAGTGACCTCTTTGCAAGTTATGAGATTGAACTAGAAACACATGTACATGTACAAATTCAAAACCAACTAGGGTTTCATGAACACCAAATTTCATGCTATCACTAGGGTTGACAATTTATGAAATGGAACTATGGTTTAGTGACCTCTTTACAAGTTATGAGATGGAACTAGAAACACGTGTACATGTTCAAATTGAAAAACAACTAGGGTTCAATGAACTACATATTTCATGCTATCACTAGGGTTGACAAGTTAGTGGATGGAACTAGGATTTAGTGACCTCTTTACAAGTTATGAGATGGAACTAGAAACACATGTACATGTACAAATTGAAAAACAACTAGGGTTTCATGAACTACAAATTGCATGCTATCACTATGGTTAACAAGTTAGCAGATGGAACTAGGTTTTAGTGACCTCTTTACAAGTTATGAGATGGAACTAGAAACAAATGTACATGTACAAATTGAAAACAAACTATGGCTTCGTTAACTACAAATTGCATGCTATCACTAGGGTTGACACGTTATGATATGGAACTAGGTTTTAGTGACCTCTTTACAAGTTATGATATGGAACTAGATCACATGTACATGTACAAGTTGAAAAACAACTAGGGTTTCGTGAACTACAAATTGCATGCTATCACTAGGGTTGACAAGTTGGTGGACGGAACTAGGGTTTTATGACCCCTTTACAAGTTATGAGATGGAAGTAGTAACACATGTATATGAACAAATAGAAAACCAACTAGGGTTTCATGAACTACGAAATTCATGCTATCAGTAGGGTTGACAAGTTAGTGGATGGAACTAGAAACATATGTACATGTACAAATTGATAAACAACTAGGGTTTCATGAATTACAAATTGCATGTTATCACTAGTGTTGACAAGTTAGTGGATGGAACTAGGGTTTAGTGACCTCTTTACAAGTTATGAGATGGAACTAGAAACACATGTACATGTACAAATTGAAAAGCAACTAGGGTTTCATACACACACTTATTCACAAAAATAGTTCACATGTACGATACTTTATACCTCATGTAGAACATGAAAGATTGATGGACACCATCAACAAAAAATATGAATGAGATGGTGTAGTCGTCTAAGTGCATTGTTAGGTGTGTTATTTAACCTTTAAAATGCACACTAAAGCATAATTTCCATTATTTATCCTTAGTTTATTCCCAATGTAATCAACCTATGATTGATGGATACCATTCAAAGACATAATATTATTCAAAGGATACTGGACACTATAAACACGATCATACAACCTCAGGTGATTTATCTATAAATCATGTTTGCACATTTTCATTGGGTTCTCTTTATTTTTTTAAGGGAGTACTAGTGTCTAGCCTTTCGTGTGCTTAGGATACAAACACCATCTATGGGACATTGGAGGTGCCAAGAATGGTGTCTTTAGACACAAACAAATAGAAACCAAAAAACAACATGCTCTCGAGTTGGTGAAATTTACTTTTTTTGATGTTTTTTATATTAATATACATTTAATTACATTGTTTGGTCAACTCTTACAACTATTTCATTGGTGGGTCAATGCATGAAAACCCTTGACTGTGCTTGTGTTGGTAGGGTTCCCATATCATCCTTTCACATACAGACTTGTAGGAGCCAATGACATGCAATTTTGCTGCTCCGTTTGGTTTTTCGCTCCTGGACCAGAAGCCACCAAGTGTCCATGATTGACATTTTCATGTGAATTTCAACTGGACATAACTCAAAAACCAAAGTTCGGATCGAAGAGGCATCGACTCTGTTGGTCTTGTGGCATGTGATTACCTCGAGGTGGCCCTCTACCTCTTGTTTTCAAGGACCAGTGACTGCATTGTGCATTGATTTCGTAAACTAGGTTTTTGATCACTTTCCCGGTGCAACTCTTACATTGGTGGGTCAACTCTGCAAATCCCTCGACTGTTCCTCTTACAAGTTATGAGATGGAACTAGAAACACATGTACATGTGCAAATTGAAAAACAACTAGGGTTTAATGAAATACAAATTGCATGCTATCACTATGGTTGACAAGTTAGTGGATCGAACTAGGGTTTAATGACCTCTTTACAAGTTATGAGATGGAAATAGAAACAAATGTACATGTTATTAGGATTATTAATCCTACCATGTCCAATTTGGTCATATTTCTAAATCGGGAGTCCATCTAGTCTATTTATAGTCATTAACACCATTGGGTCCACTTGGCCTAATTGGGGCACATGTTTCAGTTACTAAAGTGTGGGGAACACTAATTGAGGCTTACTGCCACTGATTGCACTTGATTGCATCAGTTTAGGAGACTCCTAGACCAATACCTACAATTTCGGAGCCACTGGGAGTGTTGAAACCAACCAAGGTTAGTTCAGTTCAGTTGATGACTGGTTAAGCTAAGTTAGGAGTCAGTTACATTCAATTCTAGTCCTCTACATTCAGTTAGCGCTAGGTTTACTTGACTGAACTCAAGAGGGGCACATTTCTCACCTACCATAGTCAGCTAGCCTTAGTCAACACTGAATGTAACACTTGATTTGTGTTTTAGAACTATGATGACCTGCAATTATGGTTTAGACAAGGTTAGTTAACTATTGAGTCCTTCGATAGTGATTTAGACAAGGTCTTAGTTACCTACAATCGAGTAGAGTCTAATCAATTCGAGTTTCCTCATGTGGATTCGAATTGCTTGTGGCTATTAAAGCCATTGTACTTCATTGTAATTATCTATCTAATTACTCTTTGATTAATGAAAAGCATTCATAGCTCCAAGCCATTTTTGCACTGTTTCATTCTTAAATAACTGAGTAAATTGTGTGATCTATCCTGTGAGTTGTGTGTTTGTCCATAGATCTATGTGCTCAATTTAATATGGTATCAGAGCATTGATAGACAAGGCACTTCTCCTCCTCATATCTCCTACTGGATCATTTTTGAGCAAAATTGCTCCTTCCATCTCTACACCAGAAGCAGAAGGTTTACCACTTAATACCCCAATTAAAGGAATTATCGATCAATATTGATCAAATATGCTGGGTGTGATGAAAACCTGAAATGTGCAGGTTGTCAACCTTATGGTGCACCTTTTATGCTTTTTGAAGGTACAACTTCGAATGGATTCATCAGTTCCTCTTCTCACCCTGTCCTCAAACTATTCAGAATGGAAGAAGAAGATGATTTCATCTCTGATGAGACAAGGTCTATATCGGGAGTCTATTGGACTCAGTAAAGAGTGTTTTAGTGAGATTGACTGGTTGAATAAAAGTGATGGAGCTTTTGGATCAATAGCAATGGGGCTTTCTTGTAGCTTGCACTACCTCATTAGATCTATTGAAGACCCAAAGGAACTCTGGACAAGATTGGACAGAACCTTTGGAGTGATTGATGAGGATCATAATAGAATTTTGGAGAGAATATCCAGCACCATAAGCACTCTTGATCCAAAATTCTCATCCTCCACTCTCTCTGATGAAGTTGTTCAAGATGAAGAAGAAGCAGAAGCTTCTACATAGTCAATTCGAATTGAAGACAGTCTCCATGCAGTGACTTCTTCTCCTGATGCTTCAGAAGTTTATGAGATCTCTGATATCTCATATTCTCATATTGCTGAAATAGAAGAAGACATTCAAATCTATGATATTGAAGAAAAACACTACTGCACTTCCATGCAAACATTCACCGGTGATTTTTCTTTGAATTTTGTGCAAAATTTACCAGTAATTGCTTCCAAAAGTGAAGAGAAATTTGATTTTTCTCCCTCTAATGTTGCTACTGGTGTGCAAATATGTGATACCTTGGATATTTTGGAAGAAATATTAGATTAACAGAGTGATCCATTCACTCCCCATGATCTATATTTTCCAGCAAATTCCTGCAGGATTCCATGCACCAAAATTCAGAATTTTGAAGAAGAAGAAAGCTGTGCATCCACCGTCTTGGTTAACCATTTATTTGAATATGATATTAACCTTATCGGATATGATATGATCTTGTTTAGATCTGATATGATATTTCTTGGTTTAATATATCAAATTCATAATATTTTAGTACTACTTGTAGCTGTTCTCATCAACAGTGTGAAGAAACAAGTACCGCAAGTCTCCTGCAAAACTGCTGCTGGGGAATTGATTCCATTTTACAGTTTTGGATCTGTTTTGAACATATTTAGATCTAATTTAATTTTTGATATGATATTATTTCGTTCATATTTTAAAATCCAAGAGATTTCATTCATGCTTGTAGCTGCTCTCACCAATTCCGGTGTGAAAAATCAAGTACCGCACTTTCTCTTCAAAACTGCTGATGGGGATTTGGTGTTAGTTTCCTCATATGAGGTTGATGATATTTTATTATGTGATTCATTATCTATTTCAGGAGCTATATAATACTATGTATCTCAAGCATTCTCTCTCAACAGTCCCAGTGCTTCTGTACCATTGATCACATGCTCATCTCCTCATAGAACTAGTAAAGAGGAATATTTTCTGCATCCACCTGAACACTTGCTCCTGACACTTAGGGCTGCTCTTAACACTCATGGTTTTCTGTTAATGGCTGCAAAATATCAGTTTATTGAGTGTTTCTCACATGTTGTGAATCCTCAAGAACCTTTTTTCACTTATCAGTTGACTTCAGTTGCTCTACATGGGTCCATCCTTCATCCAACAACTATCTATATTTCTGATTTAGTTGAGCATATCATTCTTCTTCCGAAGAGGAGGATTCCTCCAGAAATAATTATGGATAGGTTCACATTCCAGGCCCTACGCTACCTGTGCACAAAAGAACCAGATTGATCCTGATTCTATCTTCTTAATTAGAGGGTTTTTTTTTTCCCATGTGGTTTTTCCCCATCACCTTGTTTTTGAGAAATTACTTTACTTTACTTGGTGTAATGGGTGACCTATGGTCTTAGTAACCAGAGCCCATAGATTGTCTAAGTTAGCATTCAGGGGGGGTGTTAGGATTATTAATCCTCCCTTGTCCAATTTGGTCATATGTCTAGATCGGGAGTCCATCTAGTCTATTTATAGTCATTAACACCATTGGGTCCACTTGGCCTAATTGGGGCACATGTTTCAATTACTAAAGTGTGGGATACAATAATTGAGGATCACTACCACTGATTGCATTTGATTACATTAGTTTAGGAGCCTCCTAGATGAATCTCTACAGTTTAGGAGCCACTGGAAGTGTCAAAACCAACCAAGGTTAGTTCAGTTTAGTTGATGACTGGTTAAGCTAAGTTAGGAGTCAGTTACATTCAGTTTTAGTCCTCTACATTCAGTTAGCACTAGGTTTACTTAACTGAACTCAGGAGGGGAAAATTTCTAACCTACCACTGTCAGTTAGCCTTAGTCAACACTAAATGTAACACTTGAGTTGTGTTCTATAACTCTGATGAACTCCAGTTATGGTTTAGACAAGGTCAATTAACTATTGAGTCCTCTGATAGTGGTTTAGACAAGGTCTTAGTTACCTACATTCAAGTAGAGTCTAATCAATTCGAATTTCCTCATGTGGATTGGAATTTCTTGTGGCTATTAAAGCCATTATACTTCATTGTAATTATCTATCTAATTACTCTTTGATTAATGAAAAGCATTCACAACAACAAGCCATTTTTTCACTGTTTCATTCTTCAATAACTGAGCAAATTGTGTGATCTATCCTGTGAGTTGTGTGTTTGTCCACAGATCTATGTGGTCAATTTAATATGTTATCAAAGCCTCAGTAGACAAGGCACTTCTCCTCCTCATATCTCCTACTGGATCATTTTTGAGCAAAATTGCTCCTTCCAGCTCTGCACCAGAAGCAGAAAGTTTACCACTTAATACCCCAAGTAAAGGAATTGCTGATCAATATTGATCAACTATACTGGGTGTGATGAAAACTGGAAATGTGCAGGTTGTCGACCTTACAGTGCCCCATTTTTGTTTTTTCTAGGTACAACTTCGAATGGATTCATCAGTTCCTCTTCTCACCCTGTCCTCAAACTATTCAAAATGGAAGAAGAAGATGATTTCATCTCTGATGAGACAAGGTCTCTCTCAGGAGTCTATTGGACTTGATAAATAGTGTTTTAGTGAGATTGAATTGTTGAATAAAAGTGATGGAGCTTTTGGAACAATAGCAACGGGTCTTTTCTTGTATCTTGCGCTACCTCTTTATATCTATTGAAGACCCGAAGGAACTCTGGACAAGATTAGACAAAACCTTTGGAGTGATTGATGTGGATCATAATAGAATTTTGGAGAGAATATCCAGAACCATAAGCACTCTTGATCCAAAATTCTCAGCCTCCACTCTCTATGATGAAGTTGTTTAAGATGAAGAAGAAGCAGAAGCTTCTACATAGTCAATTCAAATTGAAGACAGTCTCCATGCAGTGACTCCTCACTAGTAGAAAATGAGAAATTAATGACTAAAAAAATGACTAAAATCAGGCTATAAACGACTATTTTTGAGTCGGTGACTAATAGTAGCAAATTTCCACTATCTTATAGCTAGTCGTATTTCACTAGTCATTAATAGCTTGACTTAGTAGTCATTGATTTAGTCATTGATAGACAATGCTTTAGTCATTGTTTTAGTCATTGATAGTTAATGATTTAGTCATTGATTTAGCCATGGATTTAGTTATTGATTTAGTCACTGAGTTAGTCACTGATTTAGTCACTGATTGCAACATTAATGACCAAATATACGACTAAATAAACTACTAGATGTTAACATATTAATGACTAAGCTAAATACGACTAAGATACGGGAAATTAACCACTAATAGTCATATATATGCGAATTTAGTCGTTTTTGTAGTCACAAATTTATGATAGGGCACAGAGGAATCGAACCACCAACCTCCTGCCTATAATTAGGCAGGCGCTCTACCATTGAGCTAGCACCCTTTAAGAAGTTGTTATTAATTGACATGATGATATTCAAACAAATTTATGATAAATATCAATCTACAAACTACATAATTATTACTATTACAACTTACCAGTAACTAGTATTTATGATAAACTAATTTCTCAGAGCTATGTACAATTTTCCCTATAAATAAAGCTAATAAAAATACTACAAATACTCTTACCAAAGAGATTTAGTAATGAGTACCTCTTCCTGTTCTTCATCATTATCATTCTCATAGTCCAAAGAAGAGTCCTTCCTGAAAGGATTTCAAAGCCCAACGCCATCACTGCTTCAAAAACAAAGAGTCAAAAACAAAACTTTCCCTCTTGTCTACTGCAATATTAAGAATCCATGAGCTTCAAGGTGTTTCATATGTTCCTCACCATAGGCTATCAAAATTAAAACACAACCTGTTTCTTTGATAATTAATAAACTTAAAATTATGCAAAGTATATTCACCTTTTCTTTGAGAAGGTTCCATAATAAGCAGGTCTATGGTTGTGATCAAACTGCAAAAGGTTTCTTCTCTTATTGTCAAGCCTATTTTAGCTTTAAATCAAGTGATAAACATTCTAAGAGCTAGGCAGAGTCAGAAACTTATTGCTAATGGAGACTCGACAATTATCATTTGCAAAATTAGAAACTTGACTTCCTATGCACCGTAATGTCTTGCAAAAATGATCTCTAGACCTAGAATTCAAAGAATTGCAAGTATTTTGACTTGGGGAATTGCAAGTATTGCAAGTATTTAGCATTGAATCATTTACTGTTTCAAAGGTACCATTTTGTATGGAGGAGTTATGCTTTGTGAATCATTATTCCTTGGCTATAAGGGCACCTAATAATGGATTCAATAATTAAAGAGTCATGTTGCAAATATAAAGAGAAATACCATGCTCCTACAACATTGCATCTTTAGAGAAACCTTTAAAGGGTTGTATATTTGGCTTCTAGGTGATAATACTAGTTATTTGAAAGGAAAGACAATTGGTTAATCATGAATTAAACTTGAAAAACTTGCAAACTATTAGGTATAACAAAATATATATCAGCTCTGTGTTGAGATGTACAGGATTTGAAATAGCTTCCATGATGATTGGACAATAGTTCACAGAGAGAAATAACCATTGATAAGAACTAAAATTTCCTTAGAATGTATGGTCACCTAAAATAAGACTACACTAAAATTTAGATTCTAGTAAGCTTTTGAGATTGACTAAACCTATCGAAAAGGTTTGAGAGACTGGTATTCTATAGTGTTCTTCTAATGCACGGTTGCATAAAGGAATATTCTTATCAAGATTTATGAATTTCAAAATGAAGGAATTTACTTGACCATGAAATGCACATTTATGATGAAGCAAAGGAATAAGAAAATCATGATGAGGTTCATATTCCCCATTTTAACTGCCTACAAGAAACTATTTCTTCGTAAGGGTAATAAATCATGTCTCTATCCTGCTCGAGTGGAATGTGAAATTTCCCTGCCCTGATTATCTTATTATGAATTAGTTTTAAGTTCGAATTCCCTTCAGGCCCTATGGCATGTTTACGCCTTCCATTCTAACTCCCCACATGGGATGCGTTGCTTCTTTAATGGAAAATAAGAGCCTCACTAAGACCTAGGTCTCGTATTTTGCACTACTACATTTCGACCAAAAATCCGACGGCCGTATTGTCGGATTTTCGACACTTCCCTGTCGCATGTACAACACTATGATTTTTTTTAAGCGTCGGTGGATTGTTGTCGATTATCCAACATATTTCCACTCCATCGGTTAAGCGACAGCTCCGTTTATCATCGGTCAAATGTCAATCGCCGGTTATCCGACATCTAATTCATATTAAACTTTAAACACGTGCCGCCTGTAAGCGTCGGTTAAGTGACGGTGGAGAAAACTTAAGCGTCGATTAAGCGATAGTGGAGAAAACGTAAGCTTCGGTTAAGCGACAACATGGCCGTTGGTTCACCAAAGAAACTCGTCTATTAACCGATTTATTATGAAAACTTAAGCGTCGGTTAAGCGACGGCTATAAGTGTTTTTGAAAAAAAAATCACCTACAGGCCGTCAGTTAAGCAACGACTATAAGTGTTTTAAAAAAAATACAAATGCCAGATTACTGGAGACACACCTTGATGTTTGTATAGAAGCAAGTTCTTCTACCTCTCCTGAATGTGTGTAGTTAAGTGAGTGAATTTCAGGACAGTAAAACAAAATCATGACACCAAATTACTTGTTGTCCATGCAGGATGTTATGAGAAATGTGCCACTCGAATGTGCCACGCTGAATAATTGTAGAAAAGGTGGAACCCCACAAGTTGCAATTTTATTATACTCTATGATATAAGAGATATGGTATAATACGCTTGATGTATAATCCGTTTCTACAATTATTTATTGCAATGTACCCTTATATATGATTATCTTGTACATTAGCATAATAATCACTTATCACCTGCGAGACCCTTTAAACCATAGATTAAACTTCCATGGTTTCAAAAGGCATAAAAGGTTTAAAGAGGTCACCACCCGTCCACCCCCTTCCCCATCTTATTTTCTGGAGTAAACATTGAGATTGATTAAGATTATAAAATGACAAAGTGGCTCCATGGAACCTATGCATAAGTTGATATTATGTGCACCTGTGTAGTGTATACCAAAAAAGTAATGCAAACAATCAATGCCATTGAATACTAGTATGTGATAGATAATGACACTTATAGGAGAAAAATTGGGGCTACAACAAGCCCATATCTTCTTCCAAAGTTGGTCATAGATAAGCTTGTGCTACAAGAAATTGCTTATCAAACTTTCATCAATGCGCCAGGTGCAATACTCTCTGTAGCAAAGAAAGAATTATTTCCTCCAATACTCTCTATAGCAAAGAAAGCATTGTTTCCTTCTTTTTTAGTCTTAATAGGAGCATATGATATATCAAACATAAAGGATGGAAAAGAAGAAGCATATACCATTGAATTCTTCCATTTTGGTTAGGAAGGATTTAGAAGACATGACCCCTTGAACATAGCCTACCAACATTGCCAAATCAAAACAAGGTTTTGGCAAGAAGAATAATTTTAATTATGAGATACTTCACTAGATGAAGTAGCATTAAGAGTGGATAGTAAAGGATAAGGAACCACCAACATGAGGAGGGAACATATGGTGAAAGAGAGAGAAACAACAGCAACAAGGGAAAGTGAGAGTAAAGGAAAAACTAGATGCACTGGAAAAGGCCATACTTGAGGCATAATACTAGGGTTCTAAAGCCAAGAAAGAAGCTAATGCCAGCGAAAAAAAGAAAGAAAAAGCAGAAACGAAAGCACAACATGAAGCATACACATGAGCTATAGCCCATCAAGAAGCCCATGCAAGCGTTGGAGAATAAGTGAAACGAAGAATATCAACATGTGGACATTGGTACCTCAAACATCGATGTGCTTCCAATATGGCTTGGCCAATGAATCTATGTCTGCCAACAGATAAAATCTATGTCTGGGTTGTTTGAAAGGGGCAGAAAATTATTATTTGACTTGGCACCTCTCAGGTCCTGGCTATGTTATTGTAAGCGCTTACAGTTTCCTTAGGGATATCAAAGGTACAAAGACATACCCATTTTGTTTTCCATGGGTTTGGGATCTCTGTCACAAAACGACCTCGCTAGGAGGGCTCGCATTGTGAAAGGAAGATTGGTTTTCACGAAGGTGGTGCTATTAATGCTAAAAAACTTAGACGACATGGATCTCATTCACACTACAATAAATATCCATAGGATTTGTTCTCTTACTTTGATTCTACATTTAAATGTCACCAATGCAATTTAACATAAAATCATGAAAAATTTACCTTACCAGTTCTCATGTTTTTCATGACAAATGATTGTAGCGAGAACCCTGCCAACTTGGCCTCTTCTGCCCTTATATCTTGAATATCTTAAGCGAATTCTGCTTTAAAGGACTTTGACTGTACCTGGATTGCATTATCCCTAGGTTGCAGCGCATTATTTTGATGGTTTACTCTTAGTGCAAATGCCTCTATTTCTGGGACCGACAAACGCAAAAACTGTTAATCACAGATATGTCCAAGGCTCGGTTTGGTCCAGTAAAAGTGAAGTAGGGGCCGCTACTCCCAATATTCACCTCCCAATATTTACCGCTTGTCTAAACACCTACATATCTGATTTTTAATATTGGATATTCCAACCAATTGCCTGGGTTGCATATTTGAGTTCCAATATTGGATATGCCAACCAATTACCTGAACTCCGTCCATTAGCTTTGCAAATTTGAGATGCTTATCACACCTCTGTTGTGAACTCAAGACATGCATTCTCAGACTACACAAATTCAAGGTGCGAATTAGATCCAGGTTTAGATGGGTTGATTCTTGCACAATCTAGAATCAATGCATTATTACACATAAACACACATAGAAAGTGTTCATGGATCACCCAAATCCCACAACTTGCTTTTCTCAGTGGGATTAGAAATAAGAAACCCATAAGCAATCCTAGGTAATGAACCCCGTATAAATCTATTGAGTATTTACTGATAATTCTGAATGAATGTGATACCTAGTTAGGTATTTGGAAAAGGAGAGAAAAGCTCTTATAAAGAAATCTTGAGAGATATAAGTTGTAGTGGCCACAGAGCAAAGATTTGCAGACCTCTCATTCGTTGTGAACATAAAAAGGAATCAAGGCCCCATTGCTCACCATATACAAAATATAATGCAAAAAACAAGCAGTGCAATGTGCCTGAGAGGATTGTTTGAGATGTCATACCACACCACATGTAGAAGAATCAAACTAATGGATATCTTGTCCTCTTCATGATCCAGCTTCTTTCCCAGAGCTTCCATATCCATCCTTCCTTACCTGCCTACAATGTATTATGAAAGATATTTGGTTTTCTTCCCATACAAAGTTCAGTGATTACGACTGTTGTTAACAAGTACAATGACGTGTTTGAAACAAAAATACCTAATTAGATTGGCTCATGTTCCTTTATCATTTGCGTGAAGTCTTTTAGGACCAGCGATGACATGTACTCGTTAGTACTTGCTCGCAAATTTATCAACAATTCCAAACGAATATGGACCTAGGAAATCTTGCATTAGATTCATGTCCAGTACTCATTGATTATTGAAGCGAGGGTTTAATGAGCATGCTTTTTATTAGATTTGAATGTTGTTTACCCATTTGTGTGTGACTTGAGACACAACCCTCAAGGAAAGTGTTTATGCTCTGATCCCTGTGACAAAAAGCCATCAAAATTCAAAGAGAATAACATAATCACCTATCTGCAGCTCCTGCACTAATAACTACTCATTCATATTTATGATAAAGAACCATTGTTATGCTCTTTGAAGCCACCTACAAGTTCAAAAAATAGATTAAGCTTGTATTGCATATAATCAACAAACAACGGTAACTCCAAATAGACAATCCAAACCAAAATATTTCCAAAATATCATACCTTGTTCCGTCGCATTCTTCTTCCATGACTTGTAATATGTGCATCTTTGATTGTGGTGACAGCTCTGTCAGACACATAGGCACATTCATTGAACTAGGCACATAGAGAAATTGTACCACACTATTGGCCATTATAACCATAGCATGATTTCTAAAAGAGACATCCTAAATTTCATCCAAAAAAATAAAATGATGCCGCAAGTGATGTGATTATAAAGTGATGCTTACTGGAAGCATTCTTCATTAATTCGATTACATGAAGCCGAGTCAGAACACACATCCCAAAATGCTACGGAGCCATCCCTTGAGCCGGACACAAAAAGATTTGCAGAGAAAGTGTATTTATTTAAACAACTTGGATAAATCTGAACGTTTGAAAATGAATGTAAGGCTTGAGCTCATTCGAAGCTAGTCAAGTTTATGTCCACCCAGAAACAAATGTTTTTTAGGACTAAAACCTTACAAAAAAAACCAAAGGAAAAAACAAACATTTCATTCTCAAAGACCGCAACATTGAAGGACCTTATGGAGGGCTATCAGACATCATGGTGTTGAAAACAAGACAGGACGGGAACCAAATCCAAACAAGGCAATGGGCTGCTCAACCAATGAGCTACATGTCATTTTCATGTTAAGCACCTTTAACAGGTTGATCGAAAGGAGTTATAATACAAGTTTCCAACAAATTATGGCGTTGAAAATCTGACATGCTAGTTATCAAACCTAGAGCCTGACTGAGCCAATGTGCTGCTCTATGAATAAGCTACATGTATTTTCCATGATGGCCACCCTTAAAAATTCAATCTAAAGGTGTGGATTGCTACGTCTAACATGAATCTGGCCAATAAATAAAACTAGACCATGCAAAATCCAAACTTGATCATCACTAAGTACAAGTTCTCAAAATACACAAACTTACCAGATTGTAGAGGATGTGAGCACAGTGACTTGACACTGCCCATATGACCTATCATGACACCAAGGCCTGCCCTTGCTTCCACATCCCATAGTCTTATCTGCAACAATCACTGATAATCTATTAGCATAAAACTTCAATCTCAACTACTATCCCTCCACTTAAACTGCTTCTAAAGGAAATCCAAGGGTAATAAAATTCATATATATAATGCAAAAAGGCTGTGTCTACATGCTTGTCTGGAACAGGTGAAATCAGGCATTCATGGCACTTCTTATTTCCATGTCAGAAAATCACAAACGCCTTGAGAGAATAAATCACTCCAAGCATATCCCCAAACACCATTTTTATCTTAATTTAATAGTGTGTCAAAAAACATGCCTTGAAGGGGTTGCACCAAATTCTATTTAGGACATGCACCCAACCTGACTCCTTTGAAACCCATGTCATCCAGGTGGGACAAGCCACCGCAAGATTGGCACCTTCATGGGCAGCTAAGCACTTTGTTGACCTCACCAGTGAGCCAGAGCCAACAACTTGTTGACATACGCAAACATTTTTTAACTTTTATATACTTCAGGACCCTGAAATAACTAGCCGTCTATCCATTTTCATAGCAGTGCCAAATTGATAGACTACTTATACTAGAGCTTTAATAGTTCAAACTTCAAACCATGAAATCCATCCATTTGTTTAATGTTTGTTGCTGATAGACTGTGTGTTCATCATTTGGATTTCTACTGAATTATGTATGTCATAATTGGGCAACATACAACACATTTACTGAACGGATCTCTTTTCTATGACTATTGCACCAATGTGTTCTTTCCAATCGCAATATATAAATCGATATGCACACCACCTAAACCGGCATGTTTCTAAATTGTGAATGTAAGATGCAACTGAGTTAACATGGACTAAAGGGAAACAGTGAACTAACCATTTGGTCTCCAGAAGCAGTCAAGATGCGGGTATCATCCTGCAAAAGAACAACAACAGAACCTTAGACAGCAATACTAACAAAGATTTAGGTGCAACTGACTCTATAACAAGATTTAGGTTATATCCAGATTAGCATTTTTTCAATTAAGTCGAAGGGTGGCTGCCAATCAAAAGCATTTTTTAATGAGATCGAAGGCCATAACAGACCAACTAATTCATTTTTCAATGAAGTTGAAGGCCTTGATTTCCCATATGTATTTTTCAATAAAGTATCAAGGCAATGACTGCGAATCAAATGCATTTTCAACGAGATTGAGAGTCATGACTTCCCATCAAGTACATTTTTCAATGAAGTTGAAATTCATAGCTTCCCATCAAATGCATTTGATTACATTGCCAAAATTGAATCAGTTCTGTTGCTGCAAAACTGTAATCTAAAGCCCAAATTTCTTCCATAAAACACTACAATATCATTCAAGACACGTGAACTATATACTGCAGACACTGAACCAACAGGAACCATTTAACATTTAATTAAAATACGCAAATTACCCTTATCCAGCAAATATCAAAGATGGCATTATTATGAGCCCTCCAAAGCTCTGTTATAACATCTCCCGCAATCAAAGGAAGCAAGCAAACCATCAAGAAGCGATTCCAAAACCCAAGAAACCACCCAGTTTAGTAGAGTGTGCAACCAAGCTGTGTCCAGTTCACAGGAATAATAAGAAGTCAATCGGTGGCGTGTATTAAATAGGCTAACAAACCCTTCTTCATCTGAGACTGGAAGCACATGACTGCTACCATTTGTCTACAAACAAATCATCAATTTTTTTAATATCTCAAATAAAAACAACAATACGATCGCACCCGACTAGGTATAACGGACTCCTGATAAACCCTAAAACCTTACCTTGGAAAATGATGCTGCAAGAGCAGGCGTAGATATGTTACTAGGCTCCATCATTAGAACTCCATGGCCATCACCTCCCTCGGATATCATACTACCCATATAAGGCCTCTTGCGTACTGCAGTGCCATCATCCATATTCAATTAAATCGTTACTGTAAAATCTCTGATATGGGCTTAAACCTGCGTATGTAGATCCAGAAAAAAGGATTGGATTGGCATTACCTCTGAGGGGTCAGTTTTCTCTGGCCTTGAGGGACTCGAACACAGAATTATTGATAGTAGCCATGTAGATGGTTTTTGCGTAGTTAGTTTTTGAGCTGAGGTTTGAGGCAAGAAAATGCTGCAAAACCCTGCTAAGAGGCCAGGGCAAAGTGCAGTGAAGTGGGTTTTAGAGTTCAGGATCGAGCTCAATGTGTTTTGCTGGGTATTTGTATTTGTATTTTCATTTATTTTTATTTGAATTCGTTTTCATTTTCCCGCTCCCTCCATGGCAAGAACAGAGCTCGGCGGAGATAATCATAATTCTTAATATAATTTCGTTTTTTAAGAAATATGTGGATATTGGTTTACTACCCAATTTAATATCTACTTAATGTTAATAATGAGCATATATACATGTTAACGAGATATTGTTTTGTTTATTTTATTTTAAAATTATAAGTTAAATATAAACTTTTTCTTGTCAAGGTTGTTTTTCATATAAGGTAGGTATACATCTATAAATATAAATGAAGGAAGCTCTGAAATCATAGTTTAAATGGGGTTTTTTGGTCCCACAAACAAGGGAACATTTTATATCAATTTGGTATCTGGCTAGGTTGTGACTTTAAAATTAAATAATTATTATTAATTATAGTGAAATCATAGTTGAAATGGGGTCTCTTGTCCAACGAACAAGGGAACCTTTTACATCAATTTGTTATTTGACTAGGTTGTGACTTTCAAATTAAATAATTATTATCAATTGTGCTATGGTCCAATAGTAAACTTGTGTGAGTTTTCCATCACTAATTGATGTCTGATTCTCAAATCGAGGGTGCCTTTGGTATCTAAAAATGGGAATCCTTAGAGTGGTACGTCCTACAAGTGATCCATTAACTCCAAATATCAAAGCTCGGTCTTGATAGATATAAATAGATTTAAGTAATGGGATGCAATAGGGATATTTGTGGGGAACTAAGTCCTAGACTCCTACCAAAAAATAAGGTTTGTTTTTGTCCCAACAAAAAAAAAGTATAGCTATTCTTATTATTATGTGGTGTATATGGCATCTTGTTTCTCTTGATGCTATAATGGGTAGTGAGTTTTTGAGTGAGCTATGATCCAATGGTAAACATGTGGAAATTTTTCTTTACTAGCCCAAGTTCAATTCAAAGTGAATAGAGAATCGCTAGGATGGTGTGCCCTGATCTCGATAGATATAAATAAATTTTAGTAATGGATTTGGGGAAAATAAGGCCTTCACTCTACCCAAAAATTAAGGGGGTTTTTGTGGAAAAAAATAATAGTAATTTGTGATAAATTGGTGGGATTTTTCAACTATTGGCTTAAGTCCAAATCCTAGTGAATGGTATTATTGCCACTCCCTAAGAGTTCTCAAATAAAAATGTCCCATAGGTGATAAGTTCATTGACTCCAGTCTCGAAACCTACTGTTAATAGATACAAATAGATTCCAATAGTAGATTTTGGGGGAATAAGTCCTCGATTCCAATCATTAATAAGGTGTGTTTTTGCCAAAAATATATGTTTGCGTGTGTGTGTGTGTGCATGTGTTTGTCCACCTATACACTCAACCTCTACAATTCAAGTTGACCCTAACCACCCATCCTCTGGAGGTCATGCTAGGGGCACACACTCAACCTCTACAAGTTTAAGGGATGTTTAGAGGTCAAGTGGCATCATCAACAACCACTTGTTCTTTGATTGTTGGAGAGGTTCCCCTTTGTTATGGGGGCTATGTATCTCATCATTATACAAGTGGCCTTGACCACAATTTTTTTATTGTATTTAGCTAGGAGTTAGTTCTTGAGTGGGGTACTTCTTGTATTATTTTACCCCACCCTCTACTAGATACAAGGAAATTATGATTATTTTATTGTAAACGAAGTTTAGGCCTCTCATATAAATAGAGAGGCACTAACAAGTTTAGGTCACTTGCATATGTAGAGGTTGAAGTAAGCAATAGGCATATTTTGTCAAACAGGCCACCTAGCACAAATTTATGACTTTTGACAAACATCAAAGAGAGAGAAAAATTAATATGGAGTGCATCAATCATGGGATCATAGTACTTGGGTAGTGGTAGTGACAAGCTAGAGATGGATAGATACCAAGTGGGGGATTCGAAATGGAGACCTTACAGAAAGGGGAACATATCCTTTCCTTATCAAGCCATCATCTTCATTAATAGGGATGTATTTGCCTATTTTTAGTTTAAACTACCCCATTATCTCATTAATACATGGGATTAGTTCACATAGAGGCTAGATCTAAAGGGGTCCACCATTTTATATTTAAAATATAACTCGTGAGGTCACATTAATAATCCATCTTAGAATATTAATGTTATGTTGTAGGGTTCGAACCTTGGGAAGAAGTGTCAAATCCTCGTACTACTACAATGGTGGGTTGAGCGCATTAAGGAACTCGATAGGCTAGTTATTTATGACTATCAATGATTGAACACTCTCAGTATCGACACTCAAGAACCCACTTCGAATTCATATGTATTAGAGCCTAGACCCACTTTGAATTCAAGGAAATCGAGACTCATTACATCATGGGTTGGTGGAGATGGTGCGTTTAATCCTATATCCATCGGAACTTCTCAAATGATAGTGCAAGTTCATCCCCAACTCTTTACCAAGGAAATTCTCTTAGTCACAGTTGAGGAGTATAGGCTTAACATGGTCATGGATTTCCCATGAATCTTTGGTATAAGCATTGAAGGTTCTTTGGTAGATTCCTAATTGATATTTAACATAATATTAGATGAGGTTAAAAGTGAAGGGAGAATGAAATTGCGCCATCTTGTCCAAAAAATGCAGAAAAATACTTTTGTTTTCCAGGAGAACAATAAAATTTCCTTGATATTCATATGAATCAAAGGAAACCTTTGTTCATCAGCAAATATGTTACATCTCAGCTAGGAGAGTAGCTTCAGCAAAACATCCAATTACAGCTTGTACATACCTAAACAAAAATACATAGTAAATCATGATAGGATACTCATCTACATAGTACTACTGTTGGTACATCAAAATATAATGTACTTCCAATTCCCATCTTGAATCATCCCAATCAACAACATTGTACTTCTGGCAGATCAGTATATCTAAAGGGGCACTCAACTGGCAATCAAAAATCCATAATAGTACTAATCAATTCAATCATCATTGATGATATACTAATAAACACAATCTCATTACGCAAGAAAAAAGGCTCATAAGAGCTGTGCTGAGCCATGCACTATGCATGATCCCTCAATATATTCCATATATTCAAGTAGCCCAGCTGAAATATGTAGTGCCTCCTTAGAGAGACGATCTGCCTGAATGTAGAAAAATACATTGAAAGATGGTCTTGGTGCAAAAAAGGAAGCAAAAATGGACGCTAATCACAGGGTTTTGTTGTAGTGATCGAGGTTCATGGCACCAATATTACTAATAGAAGGTAGACAATTTACAAAAATTACACTTCATTGTCAAAATTGCAATTTTCCACGACGCAATTAAAAATTACTAACATAAATGACTAATTCATATTCTTCTAGCTAGTCATTTTTTATGCGGTGACTAAATTAGTCATTTATGTTAGTCATTTTTAACTCTGTCGCTTACTATCTAGTCATATTTGTTAACTGGTGACTAAATTAGTAGTTAATTTTAGTCGTTTATAGTTGGGTCAATCAAAATTTTTCATATTTAGTAGTAAATCACTTGAAAAAACTATGGTGACTAGAATTTTTAGTCACCTAGTAGCTAATTCCTCATTTTGTACTAGTGCCTTCTCCTGATGCTTCGGAAGTTTATGAGATCTCTGATATCTCATATTCTCATATTTCTGAGATAGAAGAAGACATTCGAATATATTATATTGAATAAAAACACTACTGCACTTCCATGCAAACATTCATTGGTGATTTTCCTTTGAATTTTGTGCAAAATTTACTAGTAATTGCTTCCGAAAGTGAAGAGAAATTTGATTTTTCTCCCTCTAATGTTGCTGCTGGTGTGAAAATATGTGACACCTTGGATATTTTGGAAGAAATATCAGATTACCAGTGTGATCCATTCTCTCCCCATGATCTATATTTTCAAGCAAATTCTTGCAGGATTGCATGCACCAAAATTCAGAATTTTGAAGAAGAAGAAAGCTGTGCATCCACCGTTTTGGTTAACCATTTATTTGAATCTGATATTAACCTTATTGGATATGATATGATATTATTTAGATATGGTATGATATTTCTTGGTTTAATATATCAAATTCATAATATTTCAGTACTGCTTTTAGCTGTTCTCATCAACGGTGTGAAGAAACAAGTACTGCAAGTCTCCTTCAAAACTGTTGCTGGGGATTTGATTCGATTTCATAGTTTTGGATATATTTTGAACATATTTAGATCTGATTTAATTTTTGATCTGATATTATTTTCTTCATATCTTAAAATCCAATAGCTTTCATTCATGCTTGTAGCTGCTCTCACCAATTCCGGTGTGAAAAATCAAGTACCGCACTTTCTCTTCAAAACTGTTGATGGGGATTTGGTGTTAGTTTCCTCATATGCGGTTGCCGATATTTTATTATGTGATTCATTAGATATTTAAGAAGCTATATCAGACTATGGAGCTCAAGCATTCGCTCTCAACAGTCCCAGTGCTTCTCTACCATTGATCACATGCTCATCTCCTCACAGAACTAGTAAAGATGAAGATTTTCTGCATCAGCCTGAACACTTGCTCCTAACACTTGGGGTTGTTCTTACCACTCATGTTTTTATGTTCATGGCTGCAACATATCAGTTTCTTGAGTGTTTCTCACATGTTTTGAATCCTCAAGAACCTTTTCTCACTTATCAGTTGACTTCAGTTGCTCTACATGGGTCCAGTCTTCATCCAACAACTGTCTATATTTCTGATTTAGTTGAGCATATCATTCTTCTTCCAAAGAGGATGATTACTCCAGACATAATGATGGAGAGGTTCACATTCCAGGCCCAAGGATACCTGTGCACAAAAGAACTAGATTGATCCTGATTCTATCTTCTTAATTAGAGGGGTTTTTTTTTCCCATGTGGTTTTTCCCCAGCACCTTGTTTTTGAGTAGTTACTTTACTTTACTTGATGTAATGGGTGACCTATGGTCTTAGTTACCATGGCCCATAGATTTTCCAAGTTAGAATTCAGGGAGGTGTTAGAATGATTAATCCTCCCTTGTCCAATTTGGTCATATGTCTAAATCGGGAGTCCATCCAGTCTATTTATAGTCATTAACACCATTGGGTCCACTTGGCCTAATTGGGGGACATGTTTTCATTACTAAGGTGTGGGGAACACTAATTGAGGCTCACTTCCACTGATTGCACTTGATTGCATCAGTTTAGGAGCCTCCTAGACCAATACCTACAATTTAAGAGCCACTGGGGGTGTCGAAACCAACCAAGGTCAGTTCAGTTCAGTTGATGACTAGTTAAGCTAAGTTAGGAGTGAGTTACATTTAGCTCTAGTCCTCTACATTCAGTTAGAGCTAGTTTTACTTGACTGAACTCAGGAGGGGCGCATTTCTCACCTACCATAGTGATTTATCCTTAGTCAACACTGAATGTAACACTTGAGTTGTGTTTTAGAACTCCGATGAACTCCGATTATGGTTTAGACAAGGTCAGGTAACTATTGAGTCCTCCGATAGTGATTTAGACAAGGTCTTAGTTACCTACAGTCAAGTAGAGTCTAATCAATTTGAATTTCATCATGTGGATTTGAATTTCTTGTGGCTATTAAAGTCATTGTACTTCATTGTAATTATCTATCTAATTACTCTTTGATTAATGAAAAGCATTCACAGATGCAAGCAATTTTTGCACTATTTCATTCTTCAATAACTGAGTAAATCGTGTGATCTATCCTATGAGTTGTGTGTTTGTCCATAGATCTATGTGCTCAATTTAATACATGTACAAATTGAAAACCAACTAGGGTTTCATGAAATACAAATTGCATGATATCACTAGGGTTCACGAGTTATGAGATGGAACTACGGTTTAGTAACCTCTTTACAAGTTATGAGATGGAAGTAGAAACACATGTACATGTACAAATTGAAAACCAACTAGGGTTTCATGAACTACAAATTGCATGCTATCACTAGGGTTTAGTGACCTCTTTGAAAGTTATGAGATGGAACTAGAAACACATGTACATGTACAATTTGAAAAACAACTAGGGTTTCATGAACTACAGATTGCATGCTATCACTATGGTCGACAAGTTAGTGGATGGAACTAGCGTTTAGTGACCTTTTTACAAGTTATGAGATGGAACTAGAAACACATGTACATGTACAAATTGAAACCAAAATAGGGTTTCATGAACACCAAATTGCATGCTATCATTAGTGTTGACAAGTTATGAGATGGAACTAGAAACACATGTACATGTACCAATTGAAAACCCAATAGGGTTTCATGAACACCAAATTGCATGCTATCATTAGGGTTGACAAGTTATGATATGGAACTAGGGTTTAGTGACCTCTTTACAAGTTATGAGATGGAACTAGAAACAAATGTACATGTACAAATTGAAAAACAATTAGGGTTTCATGAACTACAAATTGCATGCTATCACTAGGGTTGACAAGTTAGTGGATGGAACTAGGATTTAGTGACCTCTTTACAAGTTATGAGATGGAACTATAAACACATGTACATGTACAAATTGAAAACCAACTAGGGTTTCATGAACACCAAATTGCATGCTATCACTAGGGTTAAAAATTTATGATATGGAATAGGGTTCAGTGACGTGTTTACAAGTTATGAGATGGAACTAGAAACACATGTACATGTTCAAATTGAAAAACAACTAGGGTTTCATGAAGTACAAATTGCATGCTATGACTAGGGTTGACAAGTTAGTGGATGGAACTAGGATTTAGTGACCTCTTTACAAGTTATGAGATGGAACTAGAAACACAATCACATGTACAAATTGAAAAACAACTAGGGTTTCATGAACTACAAATTACATGCTATCACTAGGGTTAACAAGTTAGTGGATGGAACTAGGATTTACTGACCTCTTTACAAGTTATGAGATGGAACTAGAAACACATGTACATGTACAAATTGAAAATCAACTACGATTTAACTAAATACAAATTGCATGGTATCACTAGGGTTGACAAGTTATCATATGGAACTAGGTTTTAGTGACCTCTTTACAAGTTATGAGATGGAACTAGAAACACATGTACATATTAAAATTCAAAAACAACTAGGGTTTCATGAACTACAAATTGCATGCTATCACTAGGGTTGACAAGTTAGTGGATGGAACTAGGGTTTTATGACCTCTTTACAATTTATGAGATGGAAGTAGAAACACATGTACATGAACAAATAGAAAAAAAATAGGGTTTCATGAACTACAAATTGCATGTTATCACTAGGGTTGAAAAATTAGCGGATGGAACTAGGGTTTAATGACCTCTTTACAAGTTATGAGATGGAAGTAGAAACACATGTACATGTGAAAATTGAGAAACAACTAGGGTTTGATGAACTACAAATTGCATTCCATCACTAGGGTTTAGTGACCTCTTTACAAGTTATGAGATGGAACTAGAAACACATGTACATGTACAATTTGAAAAACAACTATGGTTTCATGAACTACAAATTGCCTGCTATCACTAGGGTTGACAAGTTAGTGGATGGAACTAGGGTTTAGTGAACTCTTTACAAGTTATGAGATGGAACTAGAAACAGATTTACAAGTACAAATTGAAAAACAACTAGGGTTTCATGAACTACAAATTGCATGATATCACTAGGATTGACAAGTTAAAGGATGGAACTAGGGTTTAGTGACTTCTTTACAAGTTATGAGATGGAACTAGAAACACATGTACATGTACAAATTGAAAACCAACTAGGGTTTCATTAACTACAAATTGCATGATGTCACTAGGGTTGACAAGTTATGATATGGAACTAGGGTTTAGTGACCTCTTTACAAGTTATGAGATGGAACTAGAAGCAAATGTACATGCACAAATTGAAAAAAACTAGGGTTTCATGAACTACAAGTTGCATGCTATCACTAGGGTTGACAAGTTTTGAGATGGAACTAGGGTTTTATGACCTCTTTACAAGTTATGAGATGGAACTAGAAACACATGTACATGAACAAATAGAAAACTAACTAGGGTTTCGTGAACTACAAATTGCATGCTATCACTAGGGTTGACAAGTTAGTGGATGGAACTAAGGTTTTATATATTATATATTTGTATGGTATGGTATGTTGGTATCACAGGGTATGATATGGTATATTAGTATGTTAGTACATTATGATGTTAGTATCATAGGGTATTGTAGGGTATGATGTTAGTATTATAGGGTATGGAATGGTATATTAGTATGTTATGGTATGTTATTATGGTATGATGTTAGTATGTTATGGTACATGCTATGTTATGGTATGTTAGTATTGTAGGGTATGATATGGTATATTACACATGCATGCATGACTTAGAAGTAGAACACATGTACATGAAGTTAAAGTTAGTATGGCTATGATTTTATGATGTTAGTGTATTTAATTTAGGTAGTGTATGGTATGGTTATGATGTTAAAAATTTGAGGATAGCCATAATGTTAAAAAGTTGATGATAGTTAAATTTAGGTAGTTGTATGGTATGGTTATGGTTATGGTGTCTAGTGATTATCTCCCATGACTTACTTAATCGTTACTTGATCTTAGTTGGATGAGTCATAAATTCTTCCTTTATGTATTGGAAATTCATACTAGCACACAAGTGACCAACACATATAATTATATCACATAGGTGAACCACACATATAATGTTCCAAAATCAAGTCAACCATATATGTACAAATTTGAACCTTCCTTTATATTATATATGTATACAAATAATGTTACAAAAATCGGCATGTCACATGGCCATAATACAAAATAGTGGATACAACTATACATTTGTTTGTATACAAACAAAAAGCTACATGTATGTACCCCCCTATACATTTATTCTATTTATCCCCCATTTCACTGCCACTATCAATGTCTTCTAAGAAGTCTATCTTTCTCTTCCGAATGCTCAGTGGTGAGCCCCAATGCTAAAAAAGAGGGATAGGTCTCATAGTGGAGACTGTAGAAAAACCAAAATTTGTAAGTTAGTTTACCAACCTATAAAAATTCTATGTACATTTTTTCAAATTCCAAGCCAATATAACATTTTACTTATTGTACGTGAGTAAGTAATGGTGGGTTGTGGTGTTTCACTAGCAGTGACCCCGATTGGGTGCTCTTCAAGCACCACTTGCTCACTATAAAGATGCATAATATATATATATATATA
>LPNX010556357.1:137696-151782 GCA_001517045.1 Pseudotsuga menziesii
TTGGGGGATGTAATATCCCTCTCCTGCACCCTGGAATAACTTGTAACTTTGCATATTGTTGTATGAGGCTTCTGGGTGAGGAGCTCAAGTGCCAAGGCCCCACCCAGAGAGAAACATGAAAGTCAGCTAAAAGTTTATTCACATAAGAGTCATTATGATATAAATCATAATGTAAGCACAAAGAAAAAATTTAAAAGACAAATATCATTAATTGAGAGAACATGGAGTATCATGACAGAACGAAGGAAAAGTATAATACTAAATCCCCCTTATGTTTCGGGCTTTAACCCTGGCATAATTAGAAGGGAGGTTCAGCGGGAATGAGGGAAAATAAAATATTCCCTGAACCTTGACAGTCGTGACCATTTAGTGGCTTAAACCGTCGCTTGAATTTGTGCCTTGATCTTGGCATGAAATAAGGAGAGGCCCGGCAAGGAAGTAATGGCCAACAACCTTGACGGTTTGACCTCTTAGTGGTGGAACGGTGGCTTTGACCCAGGCCTTATTTAATATTTAACTGAGAGAAAGGTAGGCGGGGGGGGGGAAACACAGGAGGGGCTGCGGTCGGGGCTACCTTGCGGTACTGTGATCTACACCCTGCACGTGGATGGTAGGCTGACTGCCTGATGCAGGTTTCATTTTGATGTCCACGCTGTTTTTCCTTTTTATTTTATGCCGTGGTTCTTCTTTTATATGCTGATACTTTCATATAATATTGAGGATGCATGCTATCAGATAGAGTTGTAGCATTTTCGATGTCCACGCTGATTCTGTGGTTCCTTTTTATTTTTCTGTATCTATACGTGCACATAGCATGGCAGAGGATACTTCTGTGCTCTACCTGACAGAGCTGTATCCAGTCGAAAGCCTTGGGCATCAATTTGAACTGTGGTTCAAGCCCACACCCTCGATGTTTGATGTAGGAATTTGTGGAAACCTTGGGGGGGTCCATAAGTTCTGTAGGAGTTCAAATAAGAGTTCTGATTTTTCTTTGACACAATTATTGGTTCGTAGGAAGAACTCTTCCCTCTGCATGCAATGGTAGCTTGGAGTCTACGGCACCCCTTTCAGTGTCAAAAATAACTACAGGTCATCCTTTATGAGGAATCACTTTTTATGTATATAAATCGTATGTAAACAATGCCTATGCGTTGGTTAGTACAGATTGAGATTTTTGGAAAAACGGATCAGTTTTATCGTTAACCTGAGTTTTTATAATAAGTCTCTACCCTCTGCATGTGATGTCCAAGCCTGCGTGCTTGCTCGCTAGGATCGGTCTTTCTTTTTGTAGGAACATGTCCTTGTGCCTAAAGGGTACGCGTCATATCTACTGTTATAAAAGTACGACCCTCTATAGTCTCGCATAACCAAACCCCGATCCGTGTGTGCAACGGTTGGAGGTCTACTGCCTTTTCGGCTGAATTTTTCTTTTGGGATATTGGATAGTGGGAAAATCATCATGTGCTAAGCTCTCTGGATAGCCGAAGATCATCGATCACTAGAGTGTGGAGCTGATCCAATTTGTTTTATCCTCAATTATTACTGTTTGACCATGTTTACAGATCGATTGAATACCCAGTTTGTTTTTATGTCACCTCTGCGTGTGGACTGGAGGGTATACTGTGTATAAAAGAGAGAGAAGGCTTATCCATATTTTTATCTTAACTCTGCGTTTTAATGCCAGATTCCTAGTATATAACCCGTTGCGGGTTGATATGGCATTCTACCTTGTATTTCCCTTTTGTGCTATATTTTTCTTATGGCTTAACACAACGGCACCCTCAGCTGTAATCCTCTCCCTCATTTTATAGCTGCCAACACGACCTGGAAATTTAAACTGTAAAATTCATGAACTGCGTTTGAGGTCGATGAACCCTCGGCCTGTGTTAAACCCTTTTATTATGCTCTAGGTATCCCGGTTGGCTGACCCTTATATATGTTGGAGTTGTCCCAGGGTTTAAACGACCAGCCCCCTTTTATTGTAAGCAATTCTTGTGCCGCATTGGATTTGGGACTTCAGGTATGCCATCGTTATAGGTATAAATTTTTCAAAGACTGATTCCTGGTTCTTTTCAATAAGTTTTGAGTAAGTATTTTCATTGCCTACTTTCTTTCATAACTAGCACATGTTCAGTTGGGTATGTCCAGCTATGAGTCGGCTGCCAATGACCTTAGGGTTTCGACTGCATTGAAATTTGTTCTATGGAACAGAATGAAAAGACTATTTATATAAGAAACCAGTGTTTTCAATAGCTTAAATATACTCCTTGAGAAGGAGTCCACGAGTTGTAATCCAGATAAAAGAATGTCAACAATATCGTTGCTGGTTGTAATATGTTATGGAATAAATATTACAAGAAGGAACAGTTTTGGTGGACGTAGCCCATGGATTGGGTGAACCACGTACATGTGTTGTTTTGGTCTCCTGTGTGAGAATGTTTACTTTTATGGGTGTTTGTGTTTTATGATAATGTGGGTCTGTACATCTTTCTGCATTAAATAGTATTCTACTTGCTGCAATGAAAGACTTTGAACAATGATGTTATCCTTCTGCGTCATGACCTATCTTTATAAATTTTGGTTGGCTCCGTTAATAACACAATGGATGCTGGAATTTAATTTACTTAGATGCCCTTTATGTTGCAGGAAATGTGGTACGCAAATATCCCTCTTACTCAATTTAAGTAAGGTTGAAAGAGCATGTGAATGTGTTATCTAATGACAGCTAATGCTACATCTCAATATTTGGCCTTTGGGGAATTATGAAATCATAATAAATATGTTGGGTTTATATGATCAAAAGAGCCTAGTAATTTGGATGTAAATTTGCATGTTTTGCTTTGATGAAGATATGGATGTAATTGTCTTGACGATATCGATTTTAAATGGCCATGTAAAATTGACACCAACATGTTTGAATCATTTTAAAGTAATGTCGTAAACAAAAAAAATTGTCTTCCTTTGCTTTCACTCGTGATGGCATCAAGGTTTAAGAGGTGTTTTACAGGGGCTAGGAAACCCGTGGGTTTCCTAGGGCCAACACATGATGAGAGTTGGTCGGCAGGGTGGCACATCATTTTGTTGATTAAGGATCGGACGGAAAGCTGGAAGAAGAAGGAGCCTACAAGGTTTACAGCAAACTATTGGATCTACCACAATCGCTGTTTCCAGGTATTTAAATTTCAGGTATGTAGATACTAAACTCATGCATGCTATTATGGTCTAATTTATGAAAAATTCATGAAGTTATCAACATGTACAGCTCAAAATTTTTACTTGAATATGTTTACAGTTCATACTTGTACTTACATATGTCTATAAAATTTATAGAACAGACCTGGATATAAATCTGTAATACAATCTAAAATTTTTTGATAGAGAACATTATAGAGAATAGGACATAGTGCTCTACCCGTTAGGCAGAGCACTACAGATCGTATCAAAGCTATGGCTCAGACACTTAAACCTTAGGGCCTATCTACACCTAAAACCTCCAAAAGAAAAAAAGAAAAAAAAAATAATAATTACCATATAGCGTATCTAAATCTACAAATTTGAGACAAGAAAATTACACAAAAAAAAAATTCTCTACCAAGGTCGAGCTAAAAACAACCTAGGTACACAACTGAAAACTACCTTTACATCACCTAGTAGAGCTTGGAATTTCCGATTGAAATGTACAGAGATTGGAATTTCGGATTATTTACTCACGGTGGCGTGCATAGTTCCTTCATGCTGGGCAGTTCCTTCACGGCACTGCCTTCCCAAACAACGTTCGACCTTCCAGCTCATGAAAACAGTAATTCTATTAGGAAGCACTCAAAAAAAAATAAAAAAAATTAGTATACGCCGAACTAGTGCATACCGAACATGGTATGTCTTTTATAAAGATAACCATAACATTTGAGATGTCACGTCCAAAGGGAATGGTTTTGAAAGAGCCAGATTCAATTGAAGCATAAACACATCTGTTCTTGCAATTGGTACATAAAGATTTAATTAATTGCGATGGTGCATGGCCTTGCAAACTAAGATGAACGGTTTCAATAAAGCCCTATTTGAAACATAACAACTAGAAATTGGTAAGTACAGATTCAATAAAATCCAAAGATAATAGAAAAGCTGAAATTGTGATGGTTCATGGCCTTGCACTTTAAGGCAGAATGGTTCAAACGATTTTCAAGGCATAAATATAAAACAATCTTCCAAAAAGAATCACAAAGGATACTATAGCGTAAAGATTCCGTGGAGTGTAAGACCTCCAAAAGCAATCAAGAAATGGGAAGCGACTCCTACATTTAATAAAATTGCTTTACAAAAATGCAAATGTGAATGAAATAAAAAGAGTTCAATTCCCCTATTCTCACAATTGGTAAGCAAAGATTCGACTAAACCCTAACATAAAAGTTGGCCAAAATGTGAACGAAATAAATACAATAACCAGTGTTCAACTCCCATGTTCTTGCAATTGGTAAGCAAAGATACAAATAAACCCTTCTTGAGTAGTTGTGCAATTTACATAAAGCGTAGCCGAGGGAGCACTACGTGATCATGTCCCTGCAGAGCCGAATGGACAGATACGCTTTTAAGTTCACCTTTCATTACAAAATTCCATCCGAATAAGCCCGATAGGTCTTAGAGGCTACCTTTTATAACTAAATTTTCATATTGACACGCCACCTTTCTGTACTGAGGCTAGGGCTTATATTTAAACAACGCTTTATTTACCGGGGCTCTCATTCAACATAGGGCTCTTTAAACGAGGCTATGCTAGGCTCCTTTTAATAGCCGCTCTTATAATATAATAAAATGATTCTCGGGCTCTTTATTTGCATTGTCGTTCCTTATGGGGTTAGCTGAACCTTAAGCTACAGCTGCATCTGACTGAAGGAAAACGATACGAGAGCGAAATTAGGTTCAACATTTGTACTAAGGCAAAAATTTGATGATACGATAAAAGCAAAATGGAAGAAAGACTGCACGTTAGCCACCCCATTGAAAAAATTGACTTAATTTTTTTCCAACTCCTCTGTAATTTATGTCAACCATCCTTCCCATTTCTATTTACCAAATGGAAATGGCTGCATTCCATCAACAATCAGTGGTACTGGTACCATGTATTCCTAAGCCATAAACCATTGCAGCATTGATGTGAAGAAAACCTTCACCAGGTCTCTCTACCTTTCATTCTCATAAAACCTTCACCAGGGAATTTATGCTCAAGGCCCAAAAACAATGGCAGAGAAGAGAACTAAGGAAGGGGAGCTGCCATAATACTCCAAATCTTAAACTACTCTGCTGTCCAAAGATGTGGTAATCATGTTAAACGTAGGCGCAAATGCCTTTGCCAGCAGAGATGCGGCAATGATGTTAAATGCAAGGGCAAATGCCTTTGAGAGAATAGAAGAAAATGGAAAATTTCCTTCTCCAACTAATAATATGCCCTCAAGAGTAAAATAGTGCATGGATTTTCTTTCTTTTGTTCATATCTGTTGGAAAAAATCCATTGGTGAGCACAAGCAGAAACCCACTATGACAGAAAATGTTAGGAACACTGCCCAAAAGACTCTGAAAATAATATTAGTCCAAACTCTCCAACGCTCGGCCACTAGATTACCTGCATAACCTGAACTCTCAAGGGTGCGCTTAGAACTGATTGAAATTTGTTTCACCTTGAAAGCTGGCATTATAATCTCAACGCCCTCCACATAGAGTTGGTGATGTTAAATACACAAAACCCTAATCAATATTAAGCTCCCTTACAGGCATCAACCTGCAAATTGTTGGCTAAAATCATTCCTGTGTGCTGAAAGGGCCAGAGGAGCCGGTACCACCCGCCTTTTCATGCCATCCGCTGTATAGCTTTCTCTGGGTACCTAGCAAGCTTGTGACTGTGTTGGATTTGCAGAGCTCTATGTCAAAAACCGGCCAGGAATAATGAACGACTACGAAGAAACTAGGCTTTTTCACCCACCCTTGACCACACCCACCCTTGACCTGCTGGGCGGAGAAGGACCTCGTGCGTGGCATGCACCGGCTGCCTTGGCTGCATGCTGGTGGACAGGTGGGGCGCATGCAGCCTCAAGTCACGTGGGCGTTGGGCTGTATGGGAGAAAAAGGAGCCACGCTGAGTGCGAGCTTCGTCATCAAAATATTCTCCGGAAAATAGATTTTATTATTATTATTATTATCCAAAACCTTTTTATAAATATTTTCATTATACTTGTTCTTGTAGGCATTTAGTGGTTAGATATTTATTTTAATGATAATTAGTTTTAAATTTTTATAAATAGATTTATAAGGTTTTGTAAAGTTGTATTAAATCATGTATTATAAAAATAAAATGTTTCTTGGATTTATGGGGCAGTTGGTTGATGAAGTTTTGACGTAACTTGTGTGCCACGATGACCGACTAAATCGCATCCCTGCCAACCGATTAATGACAATAATGTCAGCCAAATATTTATTTGGACGGTTGGACTAAATCCCCAAACCCCTCGGCGACCATCTACCCAGCAGCCATTTCCTGCCACCTCTGCCTCTGCATTAACGCCTCTTAAATCGAAATGTATCTACCCATCCAGGAATAAAGTTGTAATGATAAACCGAAGAAATAAAACTGGAAGATCAACCAAGTGGATTGGATGGTATCTGTCATCCAACTTTCTATTCTCTGAGCTGAAAATGGAGAACCTAGCTGGCTGGCAGCGATTTACAACAGATATTTTTTCCCCCCTGCTAGTCCAACTTTATTTGATAGCCTGCTGTACATGCGTATTATGCATATATTCATAGGAAGAACTTTTGCATGGGAAAAAAAATAAATCAGGTAAGATGTTTCCATTAAAAGTTTACTGCGATTAAAGATTTTTTTTTGCAAGGGTTGTGAAACTAATTTTGTCTGCCAGTGTTTTGTTTTGATAGCAATACTGTAACTTGTTGATTTAACATGACTACAGTAATGTATGCTGCAACCCAAAAACCCTATACCCTAATGCGTGCAGCAACCCTAAACCCCAACTTTTAAAGCCCTGGCTAGCGCATGAATTGAACTGTAGAATCCTTCAAGCACAAATCGCCTGTTGGTAAATAAACTGCAAATAAAATTGAAGAGAATCCTGTCTTATGACACGATATAATGTGCAGGGAAGACATCTACAGATAATTCTGTTATTTTGATTAGAACATGTTTTCAATTGTTTCGGTTGCAAAAGCTAAATATTTCCTAGATAAGTTAATTTCTCAGCATAGTGTGATTGTCCACTTTTAACTATATATTTACTTAGATTCCAAGGTTTATTCATTTTTCATTTCTCTGTGATTTCATGTTAAATTTTACTCGTAGAATCAGAGATTTAAGTTATTTTCCGTTACTGACAGAAAAGTTTGCTGCTATATTAAGAGGGTTTGTCAATCCGGCCCAGAAGAAATTGGAAAAAGAAACTTCAATTTATTTGTTCTTTCAGTATTGTGAAGCCATGAGCATTTGCTGCTAGTAAAAGTCAATAGTGAAACTAAAGTATGAAGACAGTTGGTGGTTCTTAAAAAAACAAAAAAAAAAATAGGTAAGGCCTTTGCTTGCATAATGAGTGAGTAAACGATAACAGCGGGCAACTTGATTCAGCATTATTGCGTGGGTTAGTAAGGTTTTGTAATTATGGGCTTTTTCGTCTGGATATAGAGCATGCATCCTCCAACAGATCTGAAACGGTTGTACCTTTATTTTCATAAGAAATAGAATCTGATAAGACAAATGGACAATGCACTATATAGATGGAGTTAAGATTGTCTTATTAAGCTGAAGAGACATAACTACTACTTATAATGCTTATATTAGATGTTTCTTTGGGAGCTTCGTAGAGTAAGATCTACCGTAGAGCACTATTTTTGGGAAACAGATGCATGAGTACGTTAGTCAGGCAGTGGGCGTGACACATCCAGCTACCTTCCATCTTGGTCCCGAACTAGCTGTTTTCAAAAAGTCAATTTTTTTTGTGTCAATGATGAAAGGAAGTTTGAAAGCTACTAACAGTCAATCATGGATCGTTGGAACTGACTGCTTGGGATTGATTCAATATCGACCCTCACTTATCCAACCAACTTACTGATGCTCCAACCTAGTGCTTTAGCCAGGAAATACTGAAATTTAATATAGAATACAATAAAATATTTCTAGGATTTCTGAGATGAAGCGTTACAGTTTTGATCTTTAAAACGTTGTACAATATATTTAATTTTTAATTAGATTTTAAAAACTTTTGTAATAAGATTGTTTATTTTATTTTCAAAAAGAAAATTTTTTATAAATTACCCCTCTATGAGCACTCGAGTTGCTCTAAACTACTATAGGTTTATAATTGCCCTAGCAATACGTAGTAGAATAAATTGGAAGAAAATAAGCAGTGATTACTTGTATTTCAGTATCAATCAGGAACAAAGTAGTGTGTGCTCCCTTACAGCAAACTTGGAAATTCGACAACCCATCAGGTATCAATCCAGACGACGGAAGTATTACTTTTTCTGAAAACCTTTGCATTCTACCTAGATGAAACCATATCCCTCAACCCTATAAATCAAAGGACCCTGCCTCTCCCTACTACCTTCGGTCGAGAGTGGCTCGGCCCCTCTCCTGGAAGATGGGACATTTGTTGGTGGACAGCAAAATAAATCCTCGAGACATACAGACGAATTTGAAGGAACAAATAAAGCCATATGTATGCCGGCCGAAGGCACTCACTCCATCAAGAGCACTTGCCAGCAGAAGAGACTCAGACATTTTGTTAACATATGGGAGTGAGTTCAGTTTATTACATAAGTGAATGAAGGGTACGCCTCTCTTGTAAGATGATGGTTGCGGATTTGACTGAATGCGGTTATGGAAAAAAAAAAACCTCTGTTGTCTTTTTAAATCTCTTTAAATTAAAGAGATTTAAAATATTAACGTAATTAAACCAAGCATTTTGTTTCCAAGCTAGGTTTTCACAGAAAATAAGCACAATCTGGACTTTTATGAGCTTCACCGAATAAATTCATCCTAATAATGAAAATACAGGTCTCTTTATTAAAGCTTTGTGTTTGGTTAGATAAGTTTAGCAGCTACATATAATTATCCCCTACTTTTTTTGAAAACCAGGATCTCGTGGGGAAAATGGCGTCCATCTCCACATCAAAAAAAAAAAGGGGGTGTGATGAAACCAGTTAGGAAGAGGACGTTTTAGAGTTGAAAGGACCGCAAGAGACTTGGACGCATCTCTGATTTCTCGACCTGCAGGAAGCATTTAGGATCGGCATACTTTGGCACCAAATTACGGAGGACGTAAAATGACAGGCACCAAATAATAATAATAATAATAATAATAAAGATTTTATTCCTTGTGACTTCGGAAACATCCTTCAAAACCATAAAAAAAAAAATCTGTCTCTTATATATATTTATAAATTTATAAATTTAAAATATAGAAATTTTCAATGCCCAAGTATATAATAATAATAATAAAAGTATGAAAGGTATATATATATATATTATTTGAAGAAAGAGCTGTTTACATTTATTAATCCGAAAAATTACTTCAAAGTGAAATACCTTCAATCACAAAACTATTTCTAAGTTAAATTTTAATTGAAAAAGGGAAAATTTAAGGCTCGATACATCCAAAGTATAAATAACAACATCATATGCCAATCTCATTTGTATGAGTTTACTATTCTTTAAAACATAGTATTCAATACCTTATTAACTACTTCGAATTGAGCTTTGGATAAGGATAATGAGCTGTCCCATATTCATGCTTAAATCTTGAATGATTTATCAATTTTATTTATTTATTTATTTATTTTATTTAGCAATTTTGGAAATGTGAGCTAGGCCAATGATAATCTAATTCATGACACTAAATCTTTATCCGATTTGATGAAAAGTGAAGTGATATGCAGGAGTTATGGTTAAAAGTTGGTATACAGTAGTCTATTGTGACAATATTATAATTATTTTCATTAGTGGAAGTTAGACACCGTTCCATAAAGTCAATCCTCCACTTAGAAAAGGGTCCAGAAAACATTATCAAGTCAAATAAAGCTAGGGGTGCATGGGACTTTGATGAATATAACTAACAATATCACACTTTGATGTATATATATATAGGTGTTAAATTTCAAAATATTTGTTTCATAGTGTTAACGTTTTCTTAAAATTTTGTTAAGTGTAAATTTATTTATGAGAAGTCAACTAGGTTATAAAGGGATCACCTCCTAGGTGCAAAATCACACTACCTAAGTTAATTTATGTTGAAATTATTTATGGAAGATTATGCGCGTTGTTACAAAATTATTGAACAAGGGGATAGAAAGAGTACGCATAACTAATTCCACATTATAATACAAGGTACTCTAACGAGGAGATTGATTAATTATGAGTTAATAGGGACGCCCCTTTATTAGTTCTGTGTGTCCTAGTGAGCATACAAAAGATTAGTTTGTGTAAAAGTTCCATTCATCTTGTAAGGATACCCTATGTTAGGAGTGGTGATCACATGGTTGTATGAAGTACCTAAGTAGAGATAGTATGTCAACATTCATACATAGGGGTGCCTAAGCAATTGCATTATTATAAAGATTATTTATATTGTAAACTTAATATACACGGATTAATGAAAACATTAAAGATGCTAAAGACACATCGTGATGAGCATTAGAGGGAGTGGTGCAATAGAATGGTAGTTGTGTAATTAGTAAGTGACAGGTGTGAAGTGATGATGATATCAACTCGTAAATTTATGTGATAAGTAAACTAGGTTGAATACAATATGTTTTAATGACACATAAATACCATAAGCGTGTTAATGATAAACAACTAGTACAAAAGGGAGGAGTGTTTCAAGTGTTTCAAACCTGCTAATAGGAATTAGTATAGAAAGAGGTGAACGTATAAATGACATTTAGATATTATCATAGAAAAATGATATGCCAAGCCAAGAAATTATCAATTAAATTACATAGGATAAAAAGTGTGTCCCATTATTAAAATTACAAAGAAATAAGTAGCAATTGTAAGTACTCTTTGTATAATGTGCCATTCATAGGGTAAGAGTGCTCTTTAAAGAGAATTGATTGCTAAATGGAATTTGATTAATAAAACATAGTGTTATTCAAGTTATTATAGAAGTACCGATGTCAAGATAGATCCTAATTAACAATTTTAATGAGAACATAAGTAATGTACATTGGAGAGAGATTCAATAAAGCTAGAAATTCATAAACGAATCAACAACAACAACAAAAGGGAACTAACGTCTCCTTATAAATCACAATAGAAACAAGACTATAGAACTCTTTTTAAAAATTTTGTATAAATTGTTGTGGATAATTGTCTAGTAAGGCATGATGAACCTTGCTGTAGGTTACAAATAGGGATCCTCGAGGAAGGTCATAATTAGTTACTAGGATGTGTTTTTGAGATAAAGTTTAAGAGCATATATTACATGATAAAAGAAGTAAAATAGTAAAATGACATCGACAAGTGGATCAAGTAAAGATCTAAGTGAGACTACCTTAAACTAATGAATTCTAGTAGTAAGACACCTATATTATGCATAATAATATATTCTTATAAATCATGCATAACAATAACTTCGAGACAAAGTTCCTAAAGGGTGGGTGTAGTGCCCCATATCTTACTAGACATATCAACATGTTGCATTTTATTTTCTTAGTAAATGTTGGACCCGGTTTGATTGAGTAAACCATAATTATGATAGATGTTGCTACTATGTCTAAGATGTTGCTATTGATACATAGATTGTGATGTTATGATTATGTTTATGAGGTCACTATGTTATAGTTATCATGATATTCATTTGTTCATAAAGACAGTGTATGTTTAATTGTCATCATTGATAAATGTAATATATATATGATGTGGTACATGGATATCGACCCATGATGTGATCCATTTAATGAGTTATACAATGAAAGAAAATATTGTTGATAATATGCACCAACTGATGATTGAATGGAGATATTATATGAATGTATGTTTTCAAAGTACTAATCTGCAGGACACACGGGCTATGTAATAAATGGATACTTTATATGAAGTGTGGTATAGTACCTATTTCTGCGAAAGAGCCTTGATTACCAAAATTGATGATACGATGACATAGACCAATAATCTCGATAGCAGCAAAGTATGTTTTGATAGGGTATATAGACCCAGGATGTTGAGAGGGATGGATGTTTTCCACCCTATGTTTTTATGATACCCGAGGTCGTGGGAGGGCAGTGGTGAGACACGTCCTCATGTTGTTGTGATGGTGACAGTCGGGTATTCGAGGTCGTGGGAGGGCCATGTTGAGACACACTCCCCATGTTGTTGTGATGATGACAGTCGGATGCCTGCTAGGAGAGGCTAGGTCCACTGTTCAGCCGACGCTATCGCTCTCAGGTTCTTATGTGGTCAGATTGGTGAAGCCGACATCCACTTTATACTAGCAGAGGAAGGATAGGGAGGATGCGGACGTAGGTTAGGATGGGTGGACATATTAGTTATTATTGTTGAAGGTTGGACATTATGATACCGGATTAGTGATGGTAGGTACCAATCTTAACTGACTAATTAATAAGTACATAATTGTTAAATAACTCCAAATGTCACAAGAAATCATATTATATCTGTATATGGGTCATGTTGCATGAAATATTATTTGTATTAGTTAGAATTTAGGGGTTTTTGCAATAGTACATGTGCAGCCTGTGCATGTACTGGCCATGCATGCACACCTCACACATGCACGCTAGTATGAAATATTTAAATAGTTGGATAGGTTAACTGAGTAATTGTGAATTGTTTTAAACCTATAAATGTACCTTGTATCACTAATTTGCCATAACTTCAGGACGAAGTTTCCTGAAGGGTGGGTGTATGTAATGCCCCATATTAATGTTAATTAATGTTTATTAGTAAGCACTTCTATTAAATTAAACTTATATTAATCCTCATATTAATGTTAATTAATGTTTATTAGTAGGTACTTTTATTAAATTAAAATTATACTAATCCCCACATTAATGTTAATTAATGTTTATTAGTAAGTACTTTAATTAAATTAAAAATATACTAATTATTTTACTGTCTTTTAGCATTTGCGTAAAACATTAAAATTGGTAATGTATGACATTTGGTTAGATTTTGTGACACGTACAAGTCAAGATAAATTCATAACACATGTCAAATACATCTAAACTGCACTACCCAAGATATAATAAAATAAACTAATTTAAGAAGGAAGGCGGTGGGGAAAGAGGTATAAGGAGGAGGAAGGAAGTATTTTGGGGGGGGGCGGTGGAGAATTTTGAATTTCAGGGGGAAATTGGACTCTGCATGAGGAGAAGGGAGAGGAAAAATACTTGAGGAGGGGGACAACTCAAGGATGAGAATATCTGTAAATGACTGAGACTGAGAAGATAAAGAATGGAGAGGAAGTTGCTCTCGTTATTATTGGTCTGTGGGCTCGGGGGCTAGGAAACCTGTGGGTTTCCTAGGGCCAGCACATGATGAGAGCTGGTCGGCAGGGTGGCACATCATTTTGTTGATTAAGGCTCAGACGGAAAGCTGGAAGAAGAAGGAGCCTACAAGGTTTACAACAAACTATTGGATCTACCACAATCGTTGTTTCCAGGTATTTAAATTTCAAGGTATTTAAATTTCAGGTATGTAGATACTAAACTCATGCATTCTATTATGGTCTAATTGATGAAAAATTCATGAAGTTATCAACATGTACAGCTCAAAATTTTTACTTGAATATGTTTATAGTTCATACTTGTACTTACATATGTCTAGAAAATTTATAGAACAGACCTGGATATAAATCTGTAATACAATCTAAAATGTTTTGATAGAGAACATTACAGAGAATAGGACACAGTGCTCTACCCGTTAGGCAGAGCACTACAAAGAGGCAGGCTCACTTAAGAGACCATTCTTGATGGTGTTGAAGGAATTCAAAACAAGAGGCAGCCTATGCTAGAACTCCAAAGCTTCAGTCATAAAATAAAATCTATAGGGGAAGCAGAAGCAACCAAAGCTGAA